>JAOWBN010216292.1:0-13544 GCA_028565015.1 Pinguicula moranensis
AACTGTCTTCTCTACACCCACGGTAAGGTTTGTCGAAGATGCTCCGGTAGGAAACTAGCTAATAAAAACAAGGAAATGGAGGGTGTTGGTTGCCCTTTATCAGCTCATTCTGGAAAATGAAACTCAAGAGTTGATAAGAAATGGCAGTATTCTATGTTTCTTTGTTGATCAAGTGGTGCTTTAAGTGTTCTAAACAAGGGCGGCGAACCAAATATTAGAAGGGGCTGGATTTTTTTTATTATTTTTTTTATTATTAATTTTTTTTTATACTTGGTATATATTTTTTTAAAGTGATTATAATAAATTATTTTAAGGAATGAATTGTTAATATTGGAGGTGCGGGGTGCGGGGGACGGCAGCTCGCTGCTTGGGAGTTCTGGGGCGAGAGTCCCCTAATCGAATTTTTTGGAAACCATAAAAAATTTAATTAAAAATTTCAATAAAACAATCAAAATATAATTAAAATTTTAAAATTAATATTTTTTTGGATTAATAAAATAGGGTAGGGTAGGATAAGTGTAACTCCGGGGGCGGAGAGGGTCAGGCCCCCGCTGCCCCCTGGGTACGCCCTTGGTTCTAAAGTCGCCCTTTGAATACATTTTTAATTATAAAAAAATAAATTCTCTTAATTATCATCGATTTTTTAGTATATTATTTGATTATCATCCTCCCAAAAAATAAATATATGATTTAATGATTTTGGTCTGTTTTCAAAAAAATTGTAGAAATAGTATTTGCAGTTAAGTTTTTAAAATAATTAAATAGTATTTACAACTAAATTTTTTAAGATAATTTTAATTTATTTATAAAATTATATTTTCACGAAAAAAGTGACCTGTTAGAAGTAGAAATAAAAGTTGCATTTTTGAAATACTGTTTTTAAATTAATTTTAACAAAAATAGAATAACAAATAATTTAAAAATGATTTCATTGAATAAGTTATTAATATATTTATTTATATTATTATTATCGTTGTCCAGTTCCTATGAATAATGTTTGCAAACGAAACTACGTATTATGGTTTCATGCATGAGAGAACGGAAACGCAGCCGGATAATTCCGTAACCCCCCAACCCAAAGTCGCCATCACCGCCGTCGCCGGCAGGTTCCTCCTCCGAGCGCCTCCCTATTTTCCTTAACCTGCGCCGTTCCAAGAATCCCGGATCTTCCTCATTGTCTTCCAAAAGGATCAAATCAGACCAGAAATCGCCACCAATTTCCGTATGATTTCATCGAGAAGATTAAGAACCACCACGCATCGTGAAATTCCATGGGGGAAATAGTGAAACAGATCCTCGTCAAGCCGATCCAGTACGCCGACGAGGTCGTTAAATTGGCCGATGGCGCTATTTCCTTCCGGCAGGAATGCCTTGAGATCAAGGCCAAGACCGAGAAGCTCGTCGGGCTCCTCCGTCAGGCGGCGCGTGCCAGCAACGAGCTATACGAGCGCC
Source organism: Pinguicula moranensis (assembly GCA_028565015.1). Taxonomy (NCBI): domain Eukaryota; kingdom Viridiplantae; phylum Streptophyta; class Magnoliopsida; order Lamiales; family Lentibulariaceae; genus Pinguicula; species Pinguicula moranensis. The sequence continues at coordinate 1,453 of JAOWBN010216292.1, forward strand.
CCGCTCGCCGGATCATCGACGACACCGAGCAAGTTCTCGACAAAGCCCTAGCCCTTGTATTCAAGTGCCGCGCGAGCGGACTCTGGCGCATCTTCACCATCATCCCCGCCGCCGCTTTCCGAAAAATCTCGCAGCAGCTCGAGAATTCAATCGGCGACGTCTCCTGGCTCCTCCGCGTATCCGCTCCGGCGGAGAATCGCGACGACGAATACCTCGGCCTCCCTCCAATCGCTTCGAATGAGCCGATCCTAGGGCTGATTTGGGAACAGATCGCGATTCTCTGCTCGGGCTCGATTGAAGAACGAACGGATGCAGCTGCCTCCCTCGTATCCTTCGCTAGGGATAACGACAGGTATGGAAAATTGATCATTGAAGAAGGTGGTGTTCCGCCATTGTTGAAATTGGCGAAGGAAGGGAGAATGGAAGGGCAGGAGAGTGCTGCGAGAGCCATTGGATTGCTCGCTAGGGACCAGGAATGTGTGGAACAGATTGTGAATGCTGGTGTAGGCCAGGTGTTTGCGAAAATGCTCAAAGATGGTCATATGAAAGTGCAGATTGTAGTTGCTTGGGCCATCTCTGAATTAGCTGCTCATCATCGTAAATGTCAGGATCATTTTGCTCAGAGCAACACGATCAGATTGCTGGTTAGCCATCTTGCTTTCGAGACAATCCCGGAGCACAGCAAGTACACCATAGCCACCACCACGAAGCAGAACTTGTCGATTCACTCGGTTGTAATGGCGAATACAAGCAAAACAAGCCATAGGAGTGAGGAGAATGATAAGAATCTCACTGCTGAAATGAAGCATTCCATGAGTAGTGCATCTACTAGTCAAATGCAGAATCTTGTGACGGATACATTAGCCATGAAATCGGGCGTACCCCCGAAAGGAAGCGCGCAAATTCAAGCTCACCAGCAGCAGCAGCAGCCTAGGCATCATCATGTTGCTCTTAGTGGGAGTAGCATCAAAGGTAGAGAATTTGAAGATCCTTCCACCAAGTCTGAAATGAAGGCCATGGCTGCAAGAGCTCTACGTTACCTATGTGCCGGAAACATTGCCATTTCTAGGAGCATTACAGAATCCAGAGCCCTTCTATGCTTTGCTGTTTTATTGGACAAGGGCCCTGAAGAAATCAAATACAATTCAGCCATGGCATTGATGGAGATCACAGCGGTGGCGGAGCAAGAAGAATCATTGAGACGTTCTGCTTTTAAACCAACCTCACCGGCTGCCAAAGCTGTAGTCGATCAGTTCCTCGCAATCATACAGAAATCAGACTCTGAACTCCTAGTCCCCAGCATCAAATCTATAGGCAACTTGGCACGAACTTTTCGCGCAAGCGAAACAAGGTTTGTAGATCCATTAGTGCAGCTTCTTGATGATAAAGAGCCAGAAGTTGCAAGTGAGGCAGCAATAACCCTGAACAAGTTCGCAGGACCTGAAAACTTCCTCCATGTCAATCACTGCAAGTCCATAATTGGGTCAGGAGGGACTAAGCACCTTGTTCCATTGATCTACTTTGGAGAGCAAATGGTACAGATCCCATCTTTTATCTTGTTATGTTATCTGGCAATGCATGTTCCGGACAATGAGGATTTGGCTAAGGAAGATGTGTTGATTGTGTTGGAATGGGCTACGAAGCAGAACATATTGATGCAAGATAAAGAACTCGAAACGTTGGCTTACGAAGGGAAGAAGAGACTAGAACTGTATCAATCCAGGGCCTCAAAGGGATATCATTGATTCAGTCCATTCCTGATTCCTTTGTACAGTATTTCTAGGTACAGGATAGAATAGGGGTGCCCCTTCACGATTTTGGTACGGAAATAGAATATTCTCGTTCCTATCCCGGAATCTCATTTTTCCCAAATGGTCACAGTTCAAGATTCAGTATGAGAATAGGTCATTTATACACTGAATTTTTTTGAAATTTCGGGAATTCGAGATTTTCGAATCCCATTTTCGCAAATAGTCATTCCTAGGATAGAATATCAGGCTTGATTCAAAGCATAGTTTAGGATTAGCATTCATGTAAAAATATTATACTGTGCAATCACTTTGTACAATGAGAAATATTGGAGAAAGAATAGAATTTTAAAATATCGTGGGGGCGGCTACCCCCTAAACCCTCTCTGGTTTTGGCAGCAATATTTAAAGCTCATCATATCTTTCTTTTCTTAATTCGTACATGTCCCTAAAAACTTCCAGCTGGCCTCAATTATGGGTTCTGATGAAATTGAATCCTTCTGTCACCTGATTCCCTACATTTCCAGTGGGCTTCTGGCATCTTTAATTGATTTAAAACTCCGAGTTTTTTTTTTCCAATGGTAATTTCAGTAAATTATTCTCAATTTATTCTTCTTGAAATCGGTTAACTTGAGATTTATTAAAATTTTAAGATTTGCGATTAAGTATTAAATTTTTAAGATTTGCGATAAAGTATTAAATTTTTTCAAGTGGTATATATTATTTGACAGGTATAAATAATCCTTCTTACCCAAAAAAAGGTAGAAATAATCTTAGATAAAAAAAAATACTTACCCCCCCCAAATAAATATATATATATATATATTAGTTAAAATTACTTTTATATTTTTGAGATAAAAAAACCATTTTGAGAATAACGAAATTACTATTTAAGATTGACTGACAACTAGTGAGCCTATTGAGTGGTACCAGCAGGAGAGGATTTATTAGTTGCGCACAGGTTTGTGCGCCCTCCTTATAAAAAAAGTAATATAATAATACTAAAAAAAATAAAAATTATTATATATTAATATTTTTTTTGAAATTATTTTTTGAATAATTTTAATTTTTGATATTTAAATTAAAATGATTAATATATATTTTTGAACAAATTATGCATCCGCAATAATAATTTTTTTCTTAGATAATTTACCTGCTATAATAATTAATAAACTTTCCACTTCTGAACTGGACTGACTTATTTTATTCCTGTTGCTCTCATTTAAAGTCATAAATAGTAATTAAATTTCCCTTTCCTCCAACTCCCGCGGGGAAACATTTTTATCCCATTAATGCAAATAATCTCTTCATCAAACAAAATTTTAAATTGCCAACTCGAGCCATTAATGGTAGGGTTGGGTACAATTTTATTGGTACCTCGGGAAAGGAGAAAAGGGTAAGATTTATTCGTCTAGGGTACACATATTATTTTTAATTTTCACTTAAAAATATATAAACAGGTATGGGGTGGAGGTGGGGAAGTATTTTCTTAAAAACATATTACATATAAGTTTTGTTATTAAAATAATATTATTTTTTAAAAATTATAATGTTGTTACAACTATTTTTTGAGGACTCATGGTTTAAAATCATTTGTGTAATAGGTTTATTTTTTTGTTTGAAATATTTCCTTTTTTATTGTCATAATAACCTAGAGATGACAAAAAATGCAAACCATCTCAAATAATAGAGATGCAACTTATTCACAAATATATGGGTAGTGAGGACGGCGATTGGTCTGGCTTGCCTGTCCGAGTTGTTACTCTCAATGATGGAAGGATGTACATTGTGTTATATGTGCATCCTCTTGTTTTGTTGATGGAGTAAAGAGAACTGTGGCGAGTGGAGATTAGACTCAATTTTGGGAGGATGATTGGCTCGACAGTGGTACTTTGGCCGGGCGGTTCCCCCGTTTATATCCGTTGGCACTTGATAAGCAGATTTTTGTTTCGGCCAAGTGGTTTCGAGAGGGTGGGGAATGGACACCGTTATGGTCCTGGCGTAGGCCTCTTCAAGCACATGAGATGGCCTGGGTACAGGAGTTATAGGCTATGTTGATTAGTTATTGGCCGAAGCCTGGGGGATGGATGGCGCTGGCTTGCAGACCCCTCAGGTGTGTATTCCGTGAAGACTGGTTATCGAATGCAGCGTTTTATGTTGGGGTTTGATTCGGTCTCACAATCGGTGCTTGCCTCGATCTGAGGTAAACGATCACCTTTCCGAGTTATGGCTTTTTGTTGGAGACTCCTTCAGTCACGTCTTGCTACTGTGGACAATCTTCTTTATCGAGGCATGCAGTGTTCGGCAGAAATGCAATCCTGCAATTTCTGTCATGGTGAGTTGGATAGCACGTTACATGTGTTCTTTACTTGCTGCTTATCTTATGCGAATGCGATATGGTCGAAGATATATAGCTGGATGAATTTCTTGTATGTGGGCCATTTGGATCCACATACTCATTTTACTGCTCGTATGGGTATGGCCAGGAGGAGACGCGATATAGATTTATGGAAGTCTATATGGCATTGTACTACGTGAAACTTATGGAATGTACAGAATGCAATTCGATTTCAGGAGGCGACATTCGAGCATATGAAAATTGTGGAAAAGATTAAAGTTCAGACATGACACTGGTTCTCTGCATTTGTTAGACCTCCAGAGGTGATGACTATATCGGATTGGCTACGTCATCATAAACTATGTGTTAGTAGTTTTTTCCCACCGTAAACTGTATTTTAGTAGGAATGATTTGACCATTGAGTTGGAAGTCTACTATTCTATGGAAAATGCGCAAGAATTCTTAGGAAGAAAATCATAAGAATGATGGATCTCGCGTGTTAAATATAAATTTTCACGTGTTAAACACCTATTCCAATCGTCCATTGGGTGCTAAATACACGGGGCTTACTGAACGGATTCAAATAATACATGGAGGTTTGGGCAATTTTGTGAAGAAACATGAGTTCTCCATTCAATGAGTAAAACATGTGTAAAAAAATAATAATAAAAAGAATAATGTTGAGTCCATTTTCTTGTACCTGCGGGTGCATTGTCCGCGTCGGACTCTTTCACTTCATTATAGAATTGTCTTGCTTTTCAATTTTTTTTATTATTGAATTGTCCCCTCACCAACCATGTCACTCCGAGATTGAATATTCATTTTTTTTTATTTAATTACCAAAATGGCATCAAGTGGAGCTACATTATATGTTTAACTTCTTCGAATCATATATTCATTATTTATCATCAATCAAATAATAATATATTATGCTCATTTTTTTTTTATAAAACTATCGAGCAGAATATATCAATCAAATAATAATATATATGTTTAACGTCCTCGTACTCTTTCACTTGGGGCCTGTTTTGTACCACTTATTTTTTAGATTTTTTTTTCTTCAAATCATTTCAAAAACAGTGTTTTAAAATTTCACTTCTCATTCTCATTCTCATTCTCATTCTCATTCTCCATTTTTCCCATCTCTTTTTTTTTAAGTCAAAACTTTTTTTCTGAGAAGTAGGAGACTATTTTTTTTTTCTACTTATACTTATTATGGCAATTTCCTAAATAAATTAAAGTTATCTTACCATATGTAACTACAAACACTATTTAATCAACTTACAGATTTTAATTGCAAACACTTTTTTAATAACTTTTTTAAACTTTTTTGTTTTTATAATTTTATCAAATACTCAAAAAATACAAAAGGAAAAGGAAAAATATAATCAAAAGGAGAAGTAAAATGAGAAAATCACTATGAGTACAAAACAGACACTAAAGTTAGTAAATCTTAAAATCTTGATGATTTTACCTTTTTTTTATAACGTATAAAACATAATATAATAAAGATGAAGAAATTTAATAAAATTAAAAGAAAATAATAAAAATAAAATTTTAGTGGAGGGGGCATGACACTTCATACGGATTTTCATGAATTAATCGAGATAAAAAATAGTTTTTGATACCATCATATAAAAAAAAATATAGATAGAAACAGAATAAGTTAATAAAATATTAAAACATAAAATAATAATAATATGTCAACATAAACAGTATAATAATAAAATAATTTAGTTCGATAAAAAAACAAAAAGAATTTTCCTAATTAAATGTCTTCCAATTTTCATTTTTGGGGCCACCACCGCAGACTAAGGCCCGAGGTTTGTCCGGTGCATATAGAAGGGTCACTTTATAGGGTAAATTAGTCGAGGCCAATGTAATTTCGGACATCATAATTATTTTAAAAAAATAAATTAGAAATCACATCAATGTTGCAAGAATTAAATTCCCCTGAAATTTCACCCCAATCCCTTATACATGCATTTATTGACAATTGGCTTCCAGCTAATTGTCCTCATGTCATTACAAAATTCTCCAGGGGCATTCTTGGAAATTAACGTGACAAAATTCCTCTATAAATCTGGCAGTCCAGCTAAGTAGAGTGAAGAACAGAAAGCAGCACAGCACAAAGCCTCTCTCATGGCTGGAAAACTGATTCTCGCACTGCTTTTCACTGTCTTCTTCGTTTCTCAGGCAGAAAAAGTATAAAAAAACAATCCAAATTCTTTCTTCCATTTTATTTTATGGCTTTTGATTTCCATTTTTTTTTTCTTTTTGCAGGTTTCATCAAATCTCAAGAAAGTTGAAGATAAAAGAAGCAATGCTGTGGTGCAGGCATTACATTTGATTGCACATCTTCTGTATTGCTTTTCTTTTTAGTTAATTCTAATCGTGTTGTCATTTTTGGTTCTTCTTCAGTCCTCTACCAGATTTGGAGGAGAAACAAGACCAATGCCTAATCAGGGTGAGTGATATTTTGCCTTGTTATGATAGATTTTATACATAGTTTCTACATAAACAAGTGATCGTCGTGTTTCAGACATGAGTGATTGTAGTGTATATATGAACCAAAGGCGAAGGGAGAGGGGGCCATACCGGACCGAGTGATTGTAGTGTATATATGAATCAAGGGCGGAGGGAGAAGGGGCCAAGCCGGGTCTAGCCCGGCCTGAACCTCCAAATCGTAAAAACTGAATCTTTGCCCTCAAAAAATTTATTTATCACCTAAGTTATATTTACCAAAAGTCCCATTGGTCCATTTTTTTTGTCCACTAAATTTTTTTCTAGATCCACTCTCATCCAAAATATATTCACAGCCCCTACTATCTGTTTTGAACACTTTCTTGATGTTTCTTAAATGCCAGACGGGCTACTTATCCCTCCGGCCCCGGCCCCCGTGCCAACCCCGTCCCCCTTGGACTGTGGTGGCCTTTGCAAGTTCAGGTGCAGCCTCCACTCCAGGCCCAATGTGTGCTTAAGGAGCTGTGGGACTTGCTGTGTGAGGTGCAAGTGTGTACCACCAGGGACATTTGGTAACAAAGAAATGTGTGGGAAGTGTTACACAGACATGGTAACTCATGGCAACAAACCAAAGTGCCCATAAAAAAAATTATGAACCATGGGGGCAGAATTTTGCTGGAACTTCTGGTACTACAGTCTTTTTGGCTTGCTGGTTATTTGTCCTTATTGTAATTATGATGATGTTGGTGCATTATTATTATGACTATTACTACAAGTTTTACTCAAGGGTGTTTGTTGTCCTGTGTTTGTTTTAGAGCATTTGATGTTTGTACCATCACATATATCAGAAGACAATATGGTGGGGTTGGTCTAATTCTTGTGTCTGAGAGTAGGGAAGTGAATGAGAAACATCTCTGCCTCATTATTTCTCTGCATTGTCAACCTTTTTAATGAGTGTTGTCAGTTCATCGAATGTAACAAAACTTAAAAAGAGTTTTCAACCGACAGTTGTCACAATAATACAAGTAATATTGGTGGTACGGAATTCCGGGAACAATTTTTCATTTCCGATATTTTTTTCGATCCGGGAACGAGAATAACCTATTTCCGGACCGAAATCACAAATAACCACCCTTAAATGGTGGAGCCTCACAGTTCATGAGAAGTCAAGTAGATCATGATTCGTGAGCTCGAAGTAAATGTTTAAATAGAGAATAGAAACCACATTTTGTTATTGAAATTTTTCGAAGAGATTCATAAGTTAATGTAAATCTGCATATACATTTCAAACTCACTGTATATGAGAATCTATGGGCTGTTTGGCCTAGCAAGACAGTCTTGACTCTTGAATGTCTCTGTGTATGATGAAGCTTACTACATTTTACAGACCTTGCTGTCTTCACATGCTTCCTTCTGTGGAGAGGAAAAAATGGAAGAGAAACAGAAAGAATATTGAATCAAAGCGACATGAAACTTCATCTAGTGCCAGAAATATGGTAGCTAGACATGTGAAAATGTGAACAAAGAAACGAAATCTCAGCTTAATTTCAAGTAATAGGCAGATGCGCACCTTTTTCCTCCGCGCCTCCAGAACTTGTTCTAAAGGCGGTCGACCTGTAAAACGAGAGCGCCCAATAACGTTGAGGCTGTAATTTAGGGTACATCATACATGGATACTTGCTATAACAGATTCGGTTGTATGTATGAGTTATCAAAATGGCATCCCTTATCAAACTCTTCATAGAAAATTCAGGTGTGTTTTCCTAGTTTCAAAATTTTTCTGAGCACCTCAAAGATACGAATCATGATAGTTGCAAGGTTGTAATACCGTGAAAGCTGGACGAATGTGGATGTAAGATTAAGAACACTATTCCTCTGATGTTCCACATTGATTCTTAGAACTTTTTTGTAAGATTAACACAACATAGTTTCCTGGCAAAGTTATTGATTTTATCTTGCGGAAGCACCTAAACATATTTGCAGCCCAAACTGAACCAATCATCTATTTCATTTGACAAAGAGGAAAAAAGAACTTGAATCTTGTAGGGAATACATTTATGTAAGTTAACTGATCTCACCTGTAACTTGCAAACGGTATTTAGCCCAAAAACCATATGCGGCATCAACAACAGATGCAATCTGAAAATATGCAGTCTATTTTCAAGAGTAGACAATTGAAAATGAAAGAACATACAAAATGAACCATACTAAGAGTTTGTTAATCATATTAACACTGGACTTACAGGTTCGTATTTGGTAATGGCATCCACCCATCCCAGACCGACTGCCTCATAAAGTTTTCGAAATACCTGCATAGGTTAAAACTCTTGGACATACTATTCTACACAATGCAGACACTTCACTCTTTTTTGTTACAGAAATTTCATGAGTGGAGGATCTCCAATTCCAGCGTCAATCCTTGCCATCAGGCTCAAAAAACTTAGTGGTAATTATAACTCGCCAACCAAAATGGTGGATTGCAAGGAGATTTCAGGTTCAATGAGGTTGCAGCTGATTTCATATATGTTAATTTCATTTCATTATCTAATGGATTATCAAACAAGCGCCAAACTTCCAGAGGGTCATCATAATGAATTCAGGATAAACTTAGGACAAGAAAATGAAAATAAAGATCGAAAATTACCTCAAAATCTTTTATTACCGTTCCATCTGATTCAATTGCATGTATTCGGCCCATTACCTGGATTTATACGCACACACATGAAGCAGCAAGAAGGCAAGAGTGAAAAATAGAACGAGAACTTTCAAGAGGGTAATGAACATAAGTGAAAGGAAAAAAAGTAAGAACAAAGGATTAATGAGGGTTCAACATAAAAGCCTGATGAGTTTACACCATGGCCACATAGAACATTATAAAGTATGTGAGTTGAACATCAGAATCATGCTCCAACTAAAAGAACAAGGTAGAAGGATCAAGGCAATCAAGGATCTAAAGAATCCTACTGTTGCATAATCAAGGCCTTGATTATCTTCTGGACTATATTCATCCGAGCTTATGTCCACAAACTTGATTGTTCCGTATCGCTTGTTCCTTTCTTTCAGCATATCAACCTGAGGAAGCAATAAGCATGAACAAATTAGAGCAAGAAACTCCTCTTCGAACTTATCAAACGCATCAAAATTTACACAATCAAAGAACCAAGGAACAATAACCAGTAAAGTTTCTGCTTTTCATTCACACCTCACGCATACAAAGTGGACAATCCCCATCATAAAGCATCTTAACCTTCCAATTCTCAGATGATGTCTCTTTATTTCCTTTCTTGGGAGCAACTGGATCGACCGCAGCTCCATTTAGTGCCCGAATTGGCGATTTCACTAATGAAAACCAAGAAAGCATTACTTAACCCAAAATGGGAAATTTGAACAATGACTCATTCACATCCCACAACATGTAAAAAACTGAACTTTTCCGAGACAGAGATGATCAAGATAAGTACCCGAAGGGAAATTGGGACAAGGAGTTGATCTACGAAATCTGCTTGAACCTGAGGCATCATAAGCTGTTCGGAGGTAACGAGGTACTGACAATGATATTACAGGGTTCCTCGCCTGCCCGACAGAGATTGCCCATCTGAAAGCCATGAATATGCTTGTCTTCTCTAACCAATACTATCACATGTCTTATAGTTTCCCATTGTTCGAAAGGTTCCATCTTACGTGGCTACTTCTTCTTCATTCGAACGATTCCCGGCGAGTGGCCTTCGTTGAGACGCATTTCTGGAATGCCGCTAATGTTATGTATTTGCTTTAGTTGGTTATGAGAAAAGTGGGCTGAAATGTAAATATAGGAAACGTGCGGGGCGATTATGAAAATAACAGGAACCTTTTCCCTTTGCGTTTGCACCACCCCACCTCACTATCAGGTGAAATATATCAGCAGATTTTCAGTCTCTTTAGATCGCTAGCTTTCTCCTCTGTTGGAAAAAAATGGCATTTTTACTCAATAAAACTGTTGTTTCTGCGCTTCGACTCCATTCTCAGGTAAGTAATTTTCATATAACTGCTGTTAATTCTTCTGAGATTTTACCCTTGATTTACTGTACTGAATTTGGATATGAACTGATAAAATTGATGGGTTGTCTGTGAAAAATTTCGAAGAAGGCTGACGATTCGTTAACTCTCTCAAGGCGTGGATTTCATGTGGAGCCAGGCCCTCGCGAGAAGGCTGTGAGTAATTTCCTCCTTTTGCGTTATTATCGAAATCTATTATTATCAGAAAAATAGGAATCATGGGTCCATTGATATGATCTTGTATTGGAATTCTGGACTGTTTGGTTCTGAAGAATGACGAGGATTTGTTTAATGATTTTACTTTCGTTCATGATGAAGTTCCCTTTTGGAAAAGCGAAAGAGATAAGTTGGTATGGAATATTGTCTTGCAGAGATTCCATCATAATATGGAAACTCGAATGAACAATCTCTTTAGTTGAACTAGTAATATTTGAAAAATGAAAAGTATTGTCAGTTTCCTTGTGGAGCATCTTGTTGATGATTTTGATTTGGAGCTTCTTGTTCGCTTTGCTCTTCCTCACTGTACCTTAGCGGTTCATCTTTAGAGGAGTACATGGAGGATGAATGAAAGACATTTGCTTCCATTTTTTTTTATTCTCTTTCTCCCACTATATCACTTTGAGTCATTAATTTGTTGGTGTTGAAACCTCTAGTCTAAATATGCAAGCTTGTTTTCTTTTTGTCTAGTGGCAGAGTTACTCATAAGCATCTCTGGTCCTTTCCTTTCGCATTTAGATCTTACAATTATCTCTTCTTATGCAATCATATTTAGTGAAATCTTATTGCTTTTCAGCTCTTGGCAGAAGACCCATCACTAAAACGCTTCAAATCGCACAAGAAAGGCCTGCGACGTCTGAAATTTTTTGGAGATGCTCTTACCATCGTAGTGGTAGCTGGTACGTGTGATAACTGTCTTATGAGCGTTTGATTCACTCATGTAAAGCCTTGTTTATAAATATTTTGGCTTTGATTTTTCAAAATTCAACATAAATTTTGGAACGTTTTATCTGAAAAGGTTCTATGTAAAATCTGAACTATTAGCTGAAGTTGCATTACAGAAAACACAGTGACTAATGCTATTTTCTCCGGATACCTTTGGTTGGATGGCAGTTGTAGAATCAGACCTATTATGTACTTCTCTGAAATGCTTTTCACTCTTTCTGTTTCTCCCTTTTTTGGCTGTAAACCTACAGCTCAGTGTTCTTATGAAGAGTTATTTCTTAGTTGGGTACTCAATCGAAATGTCTGCAACCATCTTCTACTCTAGTCTTTTTATACAGTGATCATCCTTGCTGGTCCTTGCTTCACTATACAAGCATTTTGTATGTATTAGATTTTTGACACTTCTATTCATATATGTCCAGAGCATCATATCTTAATACAGTGAATTATCCAATATTCGTATTCATTTTTCCAAACAGACTCCTCGCAGCATACAACTATTTGTTAGGCTCTCTTCTTTTCTGTTCCAAATCTTATGCACATTCTCAATCCTTGGCCTCAGGTTG
>JAOWBN010216303.1:0-13543 GCA_028565015.1 Pinguicula moranensis
TGAAAAAAAAAACAATTATCAATTTAATGTTATTTACCACCACATCTGAAATATGCATTTTTGGGCTTAGCCCGTACGCTTTCAGTAATTATTTCAAATAGCGTGACTAAGGAAGAGGAAAACTGCTTACTAAAAGTGTTGCAGAAGCTTAAAAGCGCCATAGGGTGGACATTGGCTAACATCAAACACATAGCCAATCCTTGTGTATGCATCAGATCTTATTAGAAGAGGAAAGCAAGTCGTCTATTGCAGCCAAAGGTGCTTAAACCTAGTCATGAAAGAGGTGGTCTGCAAGAAAATATTGAAATGGTTGGACGTTGGGGTGGTATACCCTATTTCAGATAACAGTTAGACCACCACAGTTCAATATGTCCCCAAAAACGAGAGGCATGACTGTAGAGGCTAATGATAACAATGAGTTGATCCCTAAAATAACAGTCACTGGTTGGAGAATTTGCATAGCCCAAAGGTGCCTGCTTATAAAAGAATCCCCACCCATGATAATTTTCAAGATGAGATGCTGATGGAGACAGGATCACACAAGGATCCAACCGAGATTTATCACCCCCAAAAGGGGATATTTAAAGTAAATGGCTAGACAAAACAATATGTTGATGATGGCAATGTGAACAACATAGCATCACCTATCTCAAGGACTAGAGAAGTGGAAGTTAAGCTAATGACGTTAAAGAAGCGCTTTTGTGGAGGCAACCCAAACTCGTTTGATCCATAATAGGGACACCCTCAACACTCTCCTATATTTGCATTGCACTTCATATTTATTTTGAACTATAATGAGCTTTAAGTTTGGGAATGTTGCAATTTATTCTTGTTCAAGGTTTATTTTCTTCTGTATAGTTTTGAATATTCTTCTTTTACTTGTAATATTGAGCCAAATGGTGAAGAAGCTTATTTTTGTGTGTTCTACAATGTAAAACAGAGGTAGAGGAGAAACCAACAAAAAGGAGATTAGAGAGTAATATTTTTGCGAAGTCATGGCTCCAACTATTCAAAGTCAAATCATCGCTCATAATACATAAACGTGAAAGATTTAACACTTTCAGAACTTTCCCCTAACAACCGTGAAATTCTATCGCTCAACAGTGCTTTCGCCAAATTGGGGTGAAAGGTACATTAGCGTGCAATTAGAAACTTAGGCTTTGAATCATATCTAGTACAACAAAAATCTAATTCACATACAACACTAAACACCCATATAAATACTAAAACTTATCGCTCACTCGCAAACCCTAGCCCTCAAATTCTCCATATAGACACTGAACAGTCCCAATCGTTGCTACACAGTCATAGCCAACCACTCTTGTTGGCCGCTTTTGTTGTTACCAATTACTGCATCCATTGTGTGCACCGTTAGCTCAGGTAAGCAAAGTTAGCCCAAACACTTCTTCACTGCAGGTCGTGTGTTAGAATTTGAGTTGTTATAGTAGAAATGGCTACAAAGGAAGCAAGGGTAGCAAAATCTGAACCACAAAGAAAATTTAAGGGGGCGAAAGCCCAAGAATTCTATGATTCTACAGTAGGTGTGTTGGTGTCATTAAGGAGCGTGGAATGTCTATGGGGGTTGGCTAGTATTCATCTTGCAGTTAGTAATAGGGGATGGACTATATTTCTGAGCAGCCTAGGGGATACTCTTTAAATCTGTTGAGGGAATTTTATGCTAATTTGGTTATGACAAAATGAGGGAAAGTGTGGGTTCGGGGATGTCTTGGACCCGAAGTAATCAATGAGATGTGTGGTCTAGCGAATATGGATGAGGACGAGTATTGCCACTTCCTCGAGGAAGATCCGGATATGAAGAAAGTGGCTCAATTTTTGGTTCCTCGGTCATGAAATGGAAACAGTCTACAGAGCCAAAATCTATTGAATTGGGTGTCACAAAAGCCGACTACCACTCAAACACAATTTTGAGGCACATGTTTATCTGCACCAGAATGATGCCCACAACTCACACTGTGGATGTCAAACTGAAAAGATTGCTACTGTTATATGTCATCGAAACCATGATGACTGACTATTGATCTGGGGAAGATAATTTATAAGGACATCATGGAACACCTCAAAGCCTTGGGAAAGCGCTCCAGCTCATTGCATTTTCTATCGTAATCATAGTCTTATGCCTGAAGGCAGGTGTATCTCAACCACCTGAAGAGAAGCTTGCACCAGAAGTTTTGGATATTGGTGCCACATTTTGACCAAACTAAGTGCATACTTGGAGAGAATCAAACACATATCAGAAGACATCCCAGAGTCCTCTATCCATCCTATACCAGCTAGTTCCAAACATAAAGGTAAATCTGTCTGACACCAGTCAGTCTCTAATAATACTAATTTGCAAGCCCCAAGTACAGCCCCGAAAGTCGAGCATTCTTCCACGGAGGACCATTGGAGAGTGGTTGTTGATCACATGCATAGCTGCTTTGCAGCCATCCACACCAATATTATCCTCATGGAAGCAACACAAGGCATCCAATTCCCTGTCAGCCCACTGCTCCCGCCTCTGTATAAAATCACACCACCATCCCCTGCTGCTGAAGAAGAAGAAGAAGAAGAAGAAAGTGAGGCCAGGGATGGGTCCTCAGCTTCTAAAGATGATCTTTTTGGATCTGACTAAAGATCTATTGGCTGTCACATGGGAGCAATGTTTTTGTTGCATTATCTTTTTTCTTCACTAAGGAAAGTGTCGGATTTAAGTTTGGTGAGGGGTATATCATTTAAACTATTCTACTTTTAGCTCAATCTGGTCGATCTGCTCATTGGTTGAACTACTTTATCCTGTTTTGAACTATTTCATTTTGTTTGCTTGAACTTTTGCTTACCCTATTTTGGACTATGGTTTGATTTGTTTTTTTATTCGTTATCTTGTTTCCCGATGTGGTTTAGTGTTTTATGTGCATGATGCTTCCGTGAGTAAGTACGTCCTCTACATTATATCATGAATTTAAGGAAGGATTGCATGGTAAATAAAATTAGTGAGTGACGCATTTTGGGAACTGTGTAAAAGTGAAATAATCCAAATGAACATTTTGAGTTAGATAAGAATCTCGAATGACTCTACAACTAGAAGTAACTCCTATGAACCTAGAAAAGTTCGAGACAAGTCATGGATGAAAAAAACAAAAGCAAATAGCCAAAGCAAAAGGTTTATTTTATTTTTTTTTTTATTTTTTTTATTTATGTATTTTGAGTAGTAGCTAGGTATTGCTATATGTACACTCAAAGCTCAAACATCTACTCTAAAAGAAAAGAAAAAGGAAGGAGCATCAGTCATGTAAATAAATGCTTCCAAATTGTCTATGCATTAGTCCTCTCAAATTCATTGTACAAATCTTATATACAACACACTTTGGCTTAAAAATAATGTCTATCTCAATTGCTGATCCCCTTGGCATGACAAAAAGCAAGGGTGATGAATAAAAGTTAAAGGGTTTGGTAGGAACAGTATTTAATTCACGAACCTAAGATGAAGAAGTTCACCGAAATATAGGACCCATATGCCCACTACGCAAAATTTTTAGAAACAATCAATTTTTCATTTAAATTAAGTGACTATATGTATTGATGCATTTATTCCAGATTACTATGAGTGGCTGCAAAAGCCATTGCATAAAGATTCATCCAAAAAAGGTTAGGGTTCCTTAATGAGCTTTAAAATTTTGCTTGAGGACAAGCAAAGGTTTAAGTTTTGGGAAGTTGATAAGTTGGTTTTGTTCCAACTTATAATTGACTCTTATGCTTTGATCTCGCAAATTCTCAAAAGATAAAAGTGCATTTCATACTCGTTTTTCATGTTTTGCAAGGTTTCAATGATTGTCACGCAAAGACGAAAATAAAGAATGAAGGACAACAATCACAAGGTCATGACCCCAAATACCACAGGCTACAACTCCAGCCTAAACACCAACTAATCTTTTGGCGGTAATAGAGACAAAACCCTACATGCAAAAGAAATAGTGGGTAGCTGAGTTTACCCTCACTTAGGAGAAAATATCTTTCCGGTAACTTCTCTTGAAATCCAATGATCTTGTCACCACAAAAAGGGAAGGTCTCATCCAACAACAAACGGATAGAAGAAGGACCAAAGACAACAAGCTAGAGACGACTCTTGAAGAGAAGAATGGAGGAGCTCTTCTGACTCTATTATTCAACCAAGGGGATTTCCTTAACTATGAACTCAAAACTTGTTTATCTTTGTGAGTATTATGCATCAAGCATGAGCTAAATCAAAATTCTAAGGTGTAATGTAGCACTTTGTGTATTTTTGGAAGCGTTTTGAATGTTTAGCTTTTGGTTAAGATATTAAAGTTGTTTAGTTTTATTGCACTTCATTATTAACTGGCATGTTCTTGACACCCATGTGTTAGTACTCCAAGCTTTGTTCAAGATTTGAGAGGTGAGAACCTAACTAGAAATGATAAAATCAATCACAAGTACTATCAACATGAGATTCGAGAGGTGAATGCTGATGAGAAAGGTTCTATCGAGTGTGGATATCATGAGTTTAAAGTCACGAGATTTAAGGGATGAGTGTGAACCTACTAAGAGAGAATTTTGTGAGTTAGCAATTTTGGTATGTTTAGGCATGAAATTTGGGAGATGAATGTCTGCATACCGCATAAGAGGAGCTATTACTCTAAAGAAATTAGTAACTAAATAAAGGAATCCGGTGTGTAACTAAACTTCCAAAACATAAACTAAACTAAGAAACTAACTTCCCAAAATGCATATAGACGTGGGGTCGTTCTCCGTAGATCTCTATTCAATAGAAGTCATCATTTACATTTCATTTCTTAAAACTGAAAAATACCAAAACAGCCTTTTGATTAGTTACGCTCATGTATGTTCATGTTCTATTTGTAGTTTAGCAATTCCTCAATTAATCATTCGTCCAAATTTTATTAAGCTCACTCATTTTGGTGCTTATCAATGCACAATCCCCGTGGTTTGACACTCTTCTCATCACTTAATTACTTGTTTGACTTTGTGCACTTGCAAATACGGCAACAAAAATCTAGTCATTGAAGGAGTACCCAAAATTCCTCTATTTTTCATTTGCCTTGAACCAATTCCAACATGTGATCTGAAGTGTTTGAAATGTTGTTTCCATGTTGATGTCGATGTTGTTGAAGTGCACTTGATTCCTTAGGCTCAAAATTAACCAATTCATGGTTGTCCAAATTGCCTTCCATTTTCCTTTTCAGATCCTCTTAGTTTTAAGGTCATGAATTGTTCCATTGTGTTGTTCTCTGTGTTTTGAGGGGGTGCCACATTGCTTGGTATTTGCATCCATGTCTTTATCTTCTCCCAAGTTCACGGCTATACTTACTGTTGTTGAAAATGTGTTATCTTGTTTCAAGTTCTTCTTTGCATAATGTGCAAGGTATTTCCTGTTCAACAACAATTATTCCTTTCCTTTGCAAGTTTTCTTTCGTTGGTAACCTGTTATGCATCATCCGCCAAGTGAAGTTTGTAGGCGTGTACTTGTTCCATACTTGTGTAAGTTTTCTTATTTCAGCTTTCGTGAAGGGACTTTGTTCTTATTGTAGCATTGTTTTGTATGCCCCTTTTACTGTGTAGTTTCCTTGTGAGGTATTTGCCATCAAAATGTATATGTTCCTTTTCTTCCAAATGTATTCCCGAAAGGAATAAGGTTAGTTGAGAAAAATGTGTTCTCTCTTCCTCTCTCTTAATTGCCTACTCCATTCCCACCCCCTTGTCCACACTCCTTCTACTCAATTTCGTGTTCTATTATCCTCTTGTCCTTCAGTATATCTACCCTAAATAGCTGTGGGAACTCATGTTCTATACTCTGATTCCCTGCCCACCTGTACTTTAAAATCCTATATGCTCACCATTCTCTACTGTCAGCCTTAGATTATTCTGAAACTAGTTCCCTCTCCCTATTTTTTGTATGTCTATCCAGGTTTTCGAAGCTCTTGAGTTTACTCTCCTCCTTCCTCCCCTCTCCTCTGTTTTTAACATTTCTCAATTCCTTTCTCCCCACTACCTCTAACTGCCCCCTTTGCCCATATTTGGACCTCACTATTTATTCCCACAAACCCTCTTTGCCCCTTAATATTCTATCCCCTCATCTACCTAGTAAAGCCTTGGTCTAGTCTCTTGATCCCTAGCCCCCACCCCCCAATTCGGTTGGTAGACAGTTTATTCCAAGCTATCCAGCGGAGTTTCTTGTTTTCATGAGTGCTCCCCAAAAAGTAAGCTATGCATATGTTTTCTAGTTTGCTAATGATGGTTCTAGGGGCAAGAAAATATGAGAAATAGTAAGATGGCAAAACAAATAACACCGAATTTATGAGAATAGTCTTACCTCCAAACAAGAGGTTAATGTTGCTCCAAGATCCTAATACTTTTCCGAACCTCTCCAACATCGGTTGTCGTGTATTAATTCTTCTTGGATTTTCCCCCTGGTAATCCAAGTAATGTGAAGTGTATTTCACTTACCTGACAGTTTAGATATGCTGTCATTTCTTGAAGTACATTGTTGGACCGTAAGCCCTCTCTTATTTCATTTGTATTGGGCCAAGGCCCATTAGGTCATTAGGTATCGTCACAACTCACATGTATAACTACATGTGACTTGTCTTTGTAATTCTTTCAATTCTCTCATTCTCAACTTTAATGGCAATAACATTCAAGATCTTTTTCTTTTTTTATCTTCCTTAAATTTATCTAATTTTCATGGCTACTTCAAAGCCCTTCAAACCCCAAGGATTCTATAACGTCGTAATGGTATCAGAGCCTTCCAAAGGCTTAACCGCATGATCAATCATGTTAGTTTTGTTTTTCAGCTCGTTATATTCACATTGTATACATAATATAGTATACTATACCGAAAAACAAATGTTGCATCTTTGCAAAGACGCCCTGAAATTCTTCAAAAATTGCTTTGACTAACTTTTATACGTCAAAAAACTTTTTTCTTTTCAAAAAGCACAAGCTATTACAAACACTACCTGCATATCATACCCCACACAATAATATAATCTCATGTCCCCCTTTTACTCTCCCCGTGGGCCATATCAACGCAAGCTTTTTCTTCATTACCTTTGGACGCGTTGTAGGGGCAAAGCAAACCCTTGTTGTAGAAACCAAGAGTTGACGTGATTTGTCGCTAAGCGCCGCATTAACCGATAAACTCGTAGCTGGTAAAGAGAAGACCAAAACGATTCCGAATCCATCACTATCTAAATCTATCACATGCGCAACTCAAATCTGGTCGGCTACTGCGTTCAGAAAAACATAGTTTAATTCATTTTCGATTAATTAATCACAAACTTGTAACCCCAAGGATGGATTGATCGTATACACTTCAATCCAACAACGTCGGTGTAAGAATTCGTTGGCTAACATTTGTGCATAGGATGGTTGGAGATGAATTGTGACAAGAAAAAGAAAGAGATAGAAAGAGAGAGATTAATACTGTATGGTTATTATTATTACTTTGGGAATTTTTTTATTGATAAATATGTGTATCTTATTTTCATTTTTTTTGGAAGAACTTGGGCTTACGGCGTTATTGGATATTAGATCTCTCAGCTATTTATCCATTATATCCATTGCAAATGGAACTGAAAGAGTTATCACTAACAATTTTTTTAGTTTTGTGCTAATAATATATTAGAGCAAAATAATTCTATTAAATTTCAGTGCTTCTACTTAGTAAAGTTGCTGCAACTCAATATATCAAATGGCGCAATATATATCGGGTCGCGATGGAAACGACCTCTTTGTATAATTACAAGGGTAAGGCCGCATACATCCGACCTCAGACTCCAACTTCGTTGAGAATATACTGGGTACGTTGTGGATTGTGAATTGTGGAGTTATTACTCCACTATTAATGTTATCAAAACTCAATAGTCGGGACTCGGGTGTCATTTTACTAAATTGGTTGCAAAGTAAGGGATGGGTTTATGCAAAAAAAAAAATCTCGAGAACGTATTATCCAAAAGGGCCAAAGATTCGTGGCTTAATTGCGCTTCACATTAGACAAATTAGAGGAAAACTTGTAATCTTGTGGATTAGGGTTTATTCAATCCGTCACATGATGTAGTAGAATAGATCCACTGCCAAGGGAGGATGCAAGGGGGCCAGGCGCATCCCTGGTATACCCAAAAAAAAAAAATTCGTTTATTTAAATGAAATTGAATTTGATTGTGAAACTTCCTCTTAAAATACTCAATAGAATTGGTAACATCATGTGAATGAACTTATTTAGTTTGATATTCATGGTCAATCAATAATCAGTATCAGAAATTATTATTGGTTATACTATTCCTGGTCTTAGTTGTTGTGTACTGCATTTTGCGGATTTATAATAGTTTATCTAATAGATTTTGAAGTCTAAATTTGTATTTATTTCTGCGTTTCTTTTTGCCTTAATGGGAAAAAATATTGCAATTACACAACTTTTGTTATAAATGAATTTAATGCCAAGAGTGTTGAGCAGTAGCGAAATATATAGATATTTTTATTATTTGCTTTTGTACATATTACGTTCATAATTTTGCCCCCCACCCCCCACCCCAAAAAATTGCATCCGCTCTTGCCCACTAACCTCCAACTAGGCGGGTAATTATTCAGTGTTTTACCGTTTATAGAGGAAGGGAACTAAACATTATGCACGATTTTTGTTTTTTGCAATGCTGTAAAATCCAAGATGAATGTTGGTGCTGGTGTTTGAGCTTGTGGACATTTTTTTTTTTAAGTTATAATTTTCATTAAAAAGACTCAAACATGGGCTGATTTAGTGGGTGGCCCGGGTCCTCGCCCCTCCTAAATTTTAGGCCATTTTGAATATCATTGGGCCTAAAAAAAGCTTAAATTACTTGGACCAAAAACAAATTAATGTATTTTGGCAAAATTTTGTTAGTGTTCCATTCCGTGCATATTGAGCCTTAAAAATTCAAATGAAAATCAAAGCAATAATAATAAAATCAGCCCAATCCAAACACATTTTAAGACTAAAAGTTTTTGGTTTCTACAAGTATTCATATTTTGAATTTATGGGATTAATTAAAGATTGTAGAAAATTTCGAAAATAACTCACATTCTAATATTTGAAATAGGGAAATTTAAAAGAGGGGAATTTGAAAGATTTTCCTAATACACAGTGTCATAATGCTCTCCAAATCTCTCGACTTTCCTTATTTTTGAAGAATACCATGTGGGCGGCATAGTGTGAGTTTCCAAACAACACAGTGTGGACTTGGGTTAGGGACAGATCAGGGGAAGGGGGCCACCGGCTACCCCACTCCAAAGATTTTTTTTTATAAGCCAAATTTATTAATGAGAAATACAAATACAAAAGAATTGAGTAACAAAATAACAAAGAAGAACAAAATAGCAAGACCTCGCAGCAGGTCATGCATTCCCCCAAGCTACTAGTCTATATGGAACTAGATCTGAGATCATTGTCTTCTCCTCATACTTTCCATTAGGTATAACCAAGGGTGATCTGGTACACGGCTCACCTAGCGTCATAATAGATCACAAAGTAGCTCAGCATTCAGATCATCATCGTCATCCACTCTTCACCGAATTAGAATGTCCTGACTGTCAACTTATCAGTTCCCTTTGTTGAGATCATTGTCTTCTCCAAAGATTTTCTTTGTTAGTTATCTTTTATTAAATGTGCATTTCTCCCAAAAAGTGCATCTCGTTTGTTAAAGTGAAATTTTTGGCTGTCCTTGATTGTTGATGGCCTTTTGTACAAAACCAAATCGAAAAAAAAATGCCTACCAGAAAAAATCCAATCGAAAATGCGCAAGATGTAAATTTGGGGGAAGGTCATTGATGCAGGGTCGGAATCAAAAAATTAAATGAGGGGGGCAAATTTTTTCATTTTGAGCAAAGTGGTTCAGATTGAATTTGGTATGCATGTTTCATATATAGACAAATATAATTTTTTCACCAAAGATGAACCATCACCTCTGGAAAGATCATGCTGGGTAATAGTGGATGGAGTTCCTATTTCTTGCCAAGGAAATAGATTCTACAGTTGGGTGACGCGCAATATCGGTAAAACTCTATTGATCGATGTAGAATACGTCAGTCAGAGAAATTTCAGAGCAGGAAGAATCCTGATCCGCACTTGGGTATCTAGCAATATCTCATTTTATTCTGAAGTCTCGATTGGCAATCGAAAATACCCTATATACATCACTGAAGATTCGGGCGAAATACTCGCTAGAGAGACTTGTCTTTCTATCTAGCAATATCTCACTTGATTCTTAATAGTTGTAGAGATTTTCTTTCTACTAGTTGTTGTAGACTTGTCTTTCTATCAGCTTTCGGTGTTGTTCTTGCAGTTCTTGCAGTTCAGCCTTTTTCTCTGATACTTGTTGTTCTGCCATTTTCACTGAAGCCTGGTGGTCAGCCAATTTGGCCAAAGCTTAATATTCACAATCCTGCTGGTAGTTTTTCATTTGATCATCTTGTCTCACTTCCATGTGTCTTTCATCTTGTGTTTTAGCTACTTTGTCATATTCTTCACATATAATTTGAACAGATTGATTGTACCTTTTTTGTATGCTCTCATGGGATGCACTATTTGAGGAACTTGCGATAATAGGTGTCTCTAGGATGGCCTCTCTACCACTGTTAATCCTTGGACTTTTTTGCATTGACATATCTAGACCCACTGTCGGTCCATTCAATATTGGGAATTCATTTTCATATTTTTCTTTATCAATCTTGCCCTCCATTGAGTCACCCGACAAACTCGAGTCTTTTCGTCTCCATCTCAATATTACTTTTGCCTTTGCTGTCTTTTTCGCTTCTCTAGCACTTTTTGTCGGCGGCTCTGTCCAATCAATCCAATCCGTATATCAAGGTTGGACTCTTCGTTCGCTCGTCTTCAGTGATGTATATAGGGTATTTTCGATTTGCAATCGAGACGTCAGAATAAAATGAGATATTGCTAGATACTCAAGTGCGGAGCAGGATTCTTCCTGCTCTGAAATTTCTTTGACTGGCGTATTCTACATCGATCAATAGAGTTTTGCCGATATTGCGCGTCACCCAACTGTAGAATCTATTTCCTTGGCAAGAAATAGGAACTCCATCCACTATTACCCAACATGATCTTTCCAGAGGTGATGGTTCATCTTTGGTATCCCAGGGTCTGACTCTCTTTATATAATGGGCTAAATCATGACTATATTCCGATAGAAATCTCTTCTGATGAATTTCATCTTGAAACAAGATCAGATATGTGTTTTTGATTTCAAGAGGTACTATCATCATGTCAAAGTATCTCATGCCATTTAGTAGGTCTTCAACTTGTTCTGCTTCCTTGCCATCAATGAGCTCGAATATTGCTGCACAATTCAGCCACTGTAGCTCCTCTTTAGTTGGCGTATACGACTTATTATTAGTCATTGTTGGTTCGATTTGCTGTTCTCTGACTCTGGGATCTGATTTTTGGATGTAAAAAATTATTTATATCTCTTGGGCTCAAAAGGTGACCATTATAATGTCCACAAAAATCCTTGCAAAAATACCCATACCCATTTTGCTTCAATTTGCTCTATGTTTGTGCTATTTTTTTTTATTCTGAAAAAATTGAATTTCAGATATTCAAAAATCCAACATCAAATCTGAATCCCAATTCGAAATTCAGATAATTCGAATCTAAATTATCCAATCTGAACCAATTGGATTCAAATTTTGGAATTTTTTCTGCACTGTTGTTACTTCACAATCAAATGTTTCTCAATTGTTAATGCACTAGTGATGGCTAAAAATTCTGGGTTCCATTAAACACCATTTGGTAATTGGTTGGGGCTTAATATGAGAGAGACGAAATACAAATTTAATCATTTATAAAAATAGGAGATAAAAAATGGTAATAATAAATAAATAAAATATGCATACAATTTTTTTTTTAAAAATGCTAGTAGGATGTGGTGTGGTTATCGCTGCGTTTGCAATACCTTCTTACTCCTCTCTTAAGCCTTCCTCTTCCCAGATCCTTAAAACATCTCAATTTCAGAATTTTTAAATTTTTTTATTTGTATGAACTTAATATTTAAATTTATTTAAAAATTTCTATAAAAAAGTATTCAATTTTTTTCAGAAAGTAGATGGATATTTTTGAAGCTGGATAGTTTTTTCTAATCCATTAATATATATATTTTTTCTTATCAAGTTTAATCTTCAAATTTTTAATTCGGTAGATTGGCTTCCGGCACGCCTCAAAACTTAACTAATTTACATTCTTTGAGTACCATGCAATCATCCAATTCATCATGAAAGACCTGAGTCACAAGTATGACTCGAGTCTTTGTCTGTTAGGAAACATACCGAACACTTGATCAATATATGTATCTAAAAGTTTGATACATCTTTTCTGTCTGAAACACATACATACAAATACTTCTTCCGAGTCATTCATATATACTGTTCCATTATCAAACCAAACAGTATACTTTTTTTTTTTTTGATTAAGTATCAAATATTAGAGTTTCAGATTTGAATGTTTTAGTACGAATTTAATACAAGAAAATTATAATAAGGATATTAATTCACCATCTTACCTACCCACCCCCACTCTCACCATTTTTCTTCCTTTTTACATTTTATGTATATATGTCTTCCTTGTATGCAAGTTTTCTTGTCCAAATATAGAATTAATAAGCAGAACAAATTTAGAGCAAAATAATGGATTATACAAAGTAGAGACTGTGGGTTTTCATGTATAGTAATGAAGTAATCCTTTATTTACGAACTACCAACAACAACTCTATAGTATTATCAGGTTCGATGCCGAGTCCCCCTACCCCTCGACCACTGGCTGGATTAAAACATGCTTGTGGAATTGGTTATCAGCAAGAAAAGCGAACCATCGAGGTACTTCAATTAGGGACTGGCTGCGATCACCAAGACTTTGTTGTTCACTAATTTTGAGAAGTTGATTAACCATTCTGATTTATGATAAGTAGGAATTCTGGTGACTATGTAGTTCACTTTCTAGGCAAAGAACATGTAAGCTCTGCTATGTAATTATAAAAAAAACTCTATAGTATTGTCAAGTTTTCTGGTGACTATGTAGTTCACTTTCGTGTATTAGAGTTTTTTTTCCAAATGATCTTATGCATAAATACAATCCAACTTGATAATGCAAAGATACAATCAACTGGATTGATACTAAACCTTTTATGAGAATATCTTACATTCATCTTATAAATTGGTTCACACGCACACTCACACGCGGATATAGAGATCATTAGGTCAAGTCTATTAAATCTTTATATGGTATCATAACTTATATGACTTAAGCTTAACAACCAACAAAATCAAGTCCTGGTAGCTCAAGTGGTGATCAATTAAATCTCACAACTATGAGGTCCAGGGATCGATACCCGACTGGGTCGCAAAACGAAAACGACATCTTTATATAATTACAATAGTAAGATCGCCTACATCAGACCTCAGACCAGGGGCGGAGCCAGCTTTTTTACCCAGGGGGGGCGAAAAAAATTTTAGGGGGCAAACTAAGGGG
>JAOWBN010216314.1:0-13543 GCA_028565015.1 Pinguicula moranensis
TGTATACCGCATAAGAGGAGCTATTACTCTAAAGAAATTAGTAAACAAAGAAAGGAATACGGGGGGCAACTAAGCTTCCAAACCATAAGTTAATGTAAGATACCAACTTTCCAAAATGCACTAAGAGGTAAAGTCATATGCCTTAGATCTTTACCCAAAAGAAGTTCGCAATTCCCTTGTTCCTTGTTAACTGAAGATACCAAAAATAGTATCTTACATGAATGCATTTATTTTCAATGCTTTTAGTATAGGAATTAATGTCATCAATTATTTGTCCAATTTGCATTCGAGCTCACTCAATTTGGTGCTTATCATCTACAATCAACGTGGTTTAACAATCAACTTTATCACTTTATTACTTGTACGATTTGTGCACTTGCAAGAATCAACCAACATGTGTTGAAGTAGGCGCCTATTGCACTCTTTATATAGGAGGGAAGGCAAAATCCTACCCTAATTAGGATTCAATTTATTAATTAATTGACTAATAATTAATCTTATGTTGGTAACTGATAATTACATAATACAAATTAATTAACATATAATTAATCATCTTACAAGACTTTATTTTGTATAACAACTCTCAATCGGCTACATAAGTCGTATAACAAAATACAATTTTGAATCTCCCAATGCCTCATGCGAGAAGTAAATTGTGCAACCATAAAAGTAACTAGTAGTGTTATAAGTTACAATCTAACTAACAAGATACTTTCAAAGTAACGTTACTTCAAAGCCTCTTCGCATCACCGATAGCTACTCATTCCATTAAGCTATACAGTATATGATTATATATTTTATATAATTCGCATTGGACTGTATGGATTCTAGCCCTTGGAGCACATTCTAAAGTAGCATCATCAAGCCTCAACGTCAAGTCATAGCTCTAAATCAAATAGTAATGTCTAGGTGGACAAACATGTGTCTGTGTGATCACACAATGACAATTAGATTATTCTTTTATCATTTTCACAATGATCGTTCTTGGTACACACAGTATGATATGTGTGTCATGGCATGACTCCCACATATTTGGGCATGTCACTAATTTATGCAATGTGAATAATAGGATTGGATAAATAAACTGAGTTGTTATCCTCTACATTCGACATTAAAGCTTCAATGTAAAAACCTAGACATTTCACATCTAATTCACTTAGAATCTCATTTCAGACATTTTAATCAACTGTTCAGAATATTGACCAATCCCATCCTTCATGCTGCACAATCATAAGGGCGATTACCCGTGTTATAGGGCCAATCACAAAGCCTTGCGACATTTCTTATGCCTAGTCAATTAATTGCATAGACCCAATGCTAAATGAAAGGAAAAATACAAATTTCATTTCAAAATCAAAAGGTTACAAAATTACGTCATTGTCATTAAAAGATTTGATCAAACCATACGAAATTGTAGACTCATGATATGAGCTCTAAACACATCTCTAATAATGGGTTTGGTCATTGGATTAGCGATCATCTTGTCGTTAGAAATATACTCGATAGTGATATCCCGATTGTTGACCCCATGTAGAACAAACTGGTAACGTCTACGAATGTGCTTTATCAATCTAGAGAACAATGGATCCTTAGCAAGCTGAATTGTAGGAGTATTTTCGCAGTTCATTTTTATAGGATCGTCAGGCAACAGAGTCAAATGAAGGTACTGTAGGAAACTATTAAACCAGAGTGCTTACTGCACGATTACACTGCATGCAACATATTCTGCTTACATAGTCGACAGAGAGATGAAGTCTTGCTTCTTGCTGCACCAAGATATGGTTCCTCTAACAAGGATGAAGGCCTATCTAGAGGTTGTCTTGGACTCATCTGAATTACCTCCCCGATCAGCATCTGTAAACCCTTTTAACCATAGGTCTCCCCCTTTGTAACATAGGACTAGATTGGTCATTCTACGAAGGTAACGAAAAATATTTTGTATTGCTTAGCAATATGAGACAATGCTCATTTGTTCCTTTTCCTTGACCATTCTTGGGCATCAATCGAGGTTTTGCTCCAGACCCTTATCAACAAGGGTGTCAACGGACTTGGAGTAATGCATCCTGAATCATTCTAAGATTTTATTTACGTTTGAATGGTTTTTGGGACATACCCAATAGATTATTAGGACGATTTTCGGTGATCTCCATACCTAGGACATCTTTAGCCTCACCCATATCTTTCATTTCGAAGATGGAAGATAGTCATTGTTTAATGGCATTGATCATTTTCATGTTATTTTCAACTAGTACTATGTCATCAACATACAAGTAGAGAAACATGATTCTTTCATTTGTTTTTAGGACATAAACACAATGGTCTTCATCTATCATGGTAAAGCCAAACGAAGTAACGTCTTCATGAAGTTTGAAGTAACGCAATCTGGAATACTGTTTAAAACCATACATGGATCTTTTAATATGGCACACTTTGTTATTTTGACCTGCTGAGATAAACCTAACAGGTTAATCCATGTAGATCTTTTCCTCAAGTATTGCATTAAGGAAGACAGCCTTCACGTTCATTTCAAATAGCTCAAGATCCAAATGGGCGACCACGGTCAGAAGTAGATGAATAGAGATAATTCTTACCACATAAGAAAATGTCTCTTCATAGTCCACACCATTGATTTGGATGAAACCTTTAGCCAGGAGTTGCGCTTGAACTTGTCGATTGATACATTTGCATTGCGTTTAACCTTGAATATTCACTTGCATCCAATCAATTTTTGGCCATGCGGGATATCAGCAAGTTTCGATACCTCATTTTTGTCCATTGAGTCCATCCCATCCATCATGGCACTTAGCCATTTTTCTCTATTGGGTGATTCCATAGCCTCGTCATAAGTGGTGGTCTTCTCTATTTCCAATTGAGCACAGAAGAATACATTTTCTTTGATCTGAAAGTATCGTTGCGAATTCTTCCGTGTTCATTCTTTTGGAGTTTAGGATCTTGTACTTGTTTGGTTGAGGATCTACTCCCGCTAGACCTTTGGCCCGTGGGGCTGATAGTATGAGAAGAATCACTCCCACTAAATCCCTGGCTTGTGGGGCTTATAGACACATCGTTATTGATGGCTTTTTTTTTCTTCAGTGTCGTGGCTGAAAAACTAGCTGAAGTTTATCCTGAATCACAATACACAAGCTAAATTGTAGCAAATTGAGAGCACATGGTTGAATCCACAGAGAAAGAAAGTGTGTGCCTCACTGGTTTTGTTCTAATCTATTGCTGCAAAAACTTAAGAAAAATGGGGGAAGTTTGTGCAAACAAATGCTTGAACTATAAACAAGGAATCAAAGAACAAATCTAGATGAAATTTTAAAGAATAAATGTATTTCTGCTAACCTTTAGTCCATGAGAAACAACATTGAAAGCAAGAGGATCCTAGGTGCACATTTAGACACTTTTATGGCACTTAATGTGTAGTTCTTCAACCACTGCTTATCTACCAGTGATCCTGACTTCCTAATAGGTTATCAGTCTTCTGACACAACTATCAGAGCAGCATTAAGATCATAAAATATCATTAAGAGTGTGAATCTAAGCGATCTAACCGAATACCCATTCCTCTACACTTTAGTTTTATGTTACTTTAACTAAGAAATGAACTAACCGCCTCATTTGATTCTTAAAGCTGCTATCACATAAGGTTTTAGTGAACTAACAGAACCCCTAAATCCTTACTAACCAATTATTCACATAGCCTCAGGACTTGTATATCAACAGAAGTATGATGGATTTAGCGGAGCAGAATTGGATACATCAGCAGACAAAGTCATGACAGAAAAAACAGTTAGCTGAACTGTTTTGCAGATTGAAAGAAACTGTTTTATTGTTGCACTCTTGAGTGGAAATTACAGTTGTTTCTCTATGCTCTGATAGACCTCCTCTTACCTTTTTATCTCCCACATTCATACACACACAGCCAGTCAAAAACAAATTATCTAAAGAAGATAACAAACTCCTTGAAAGTAGGGATTGCCTAGACCATGGACGAGGGAGTTGTTTCCAATATGTTTTTGACTGAATCTTGCTTCAGATTTCTCTTGAACGTGGCATATATGTCTCTATCTGCAAGATGTATAGCAGCACGTGCAAAGATACACTTGAAGTCTTGTGGAAAGATTTGTGATCTTTAAGAGACAGCATAACTGTCCGGACAATTATTCTATTCTGCAGGCTTATCGAGTGGGTTGTTTCTTGCATTTTTCTTGAGCTTCTGGTCTGCTAAAATCAATATATAAGAGATTCAATATGTACCTGAGCTTCATGTGGATATTCGGCTTTAGATGGATCAGACTAAATCACTCTGATGCCCTTCTGATAGCTCCTAGAAAACGCTTCACGATCAGCTGCTTCTGCTTCTCTATTTCTTGTTTTCTGGAGCTGAACTTGTTGCTTTCTTTTTTTCAACTTTTGATCGTGGTCACTTTGGTTCAGATCACCAGTATTTGGATGATAATGGCCCTGATTTTGTATTTTGATAATAATATCAGCAAGAACAAGCTATTTCTTGAACTTTGGAACAAGAGCATTTGATGTTCTTCTTCTTTCTTCTCTTGTTGCATTTGATCTTCCTCTTGGAGCTTTTGGTTGTCTGCTATTGGCAGCCTTGAATAGTGGGTAATGTAGCCATTTTAGCAAGATTCTCCGGACCATACAAGGTTGCAATGATCTTGTCTAATACACTACATACTGAAGAAATAAATGCAACAAGTCATGCATTATTAGCATGCTTTTCAAATGCTCCATCAGTCATGGTCTAGGTTTTGAGAACCAATCTTATTCCTAAGCACCAAAGGTTAAGGACTTACTTCTCTTTCATGTTGATCATCATTGCTTGGCAAGTTTCTACCTTGAATAGGTACGATTACACTATCCTGGGGGAATTGTTGAGACATTCTCTCTCCCTCATTAAGAGATAGTTGCAAGTTTTGTTGCAATTCATGCAACTAATTGTCATGCTTTATTTCAATGATAGTTGGGAACTTATCCTCTAGAAATTTTATATTTTGGCTGTCTATTTCAGTCATACCCCCATTCAAGTATTCGTCGAATATTTATCAAAACGCCAGTCATTGTGAAATCTTTTGCTGCACGTAGCATCTGCCTAGGGGATAGATGGTGAAGTCAGGAAGAAGAAGCAAACCCCTCGTCAAGACAGCTGTTGTCATGGTCCAAAGGCCTTAATAGAGCTATTATAAAGCACTCATAACAAGAGATAAACAACAAGATGGAGCTCATAAGTAGCTGCATAGAACGAATAAGAAGGGTAGAAATGGCTCATATCTACAACTCATAGCAAATATAGGATAAAAAGGGCGCGCCTATTCGCTTTTGAAAAGCTGTCAACGCGGGTCATATCCTTTGGAATGCTCGGTTATCGAATGAACACACTCTTTGTTGCTCTTGTACCAAATTTACCATGTGGACGGGTGCACATAGCCCGCCAAACCCACTTAGCCTTAATGAGTTGGTTTAATAGGCCTTCCTCATCAAGTCTGTTTAACCTATCTTGGCCAATATGACCAAGTTTAGCATGCCACTTAACAAATTAAAAATGTTATCTATATTGGAAACTAAGGGCCTGTTTTGCGCAGGCTTCTTAAAAGTATAATTGGCTTATAAGCACCTTTTTTTCAAAAAATGAGTGTTTTGCGTAGCCAACCTTCTACTACTTGTTCTTATTTTAAGAAGGTAAACCTTATAAAAAATAAGTACCTCCTGACATGCTTTTTTTCCTTCTAAAAAATAAGCACCTCAATTCCGGCACCGTGGAGGGGCTCCCGCACGAGGGTGGGAGTGGGGGGCTCCGGCGACCGGCGGCGGCGGGGGCTCCGGCACGGCGGTTCCGAAAAATTTTGGACCCTCCGAGACACCTCTATTCTGAAAATAGTTATCTTTTAAGTACTTGCACAAAACACCACCCCCTCTAAAAATTAGAAGAAGTAGTAGAAGAAGTAGAAGAAGGCTTGCGCAAAACAGGCCCAAGTCCAGTGATGAACAATTTATATTATCATAAATATCATCTTAGTCAATAACTCAGAGCCCATTTTTATACGAGCCATTACCAAATACAGCATTATCATACTCAGTATTCAATCATCTAGGACAAAAATTAAATGAAAAACCCAAGTTGCAACAAGGAAACTACTGAAACTAAGCATCATTTAACTCCTGGCACATAGATTGTGTCGTGCAACAGTAATGTATTTTCGTTACGGAGCTGGAGTTTGTAGGTGTCAATGTCATCTTCTTCATTGTCGTTCCCCATAGTAATGCTTTGCGTTACAATGCCACAACGATGGAAATCTAGCTCAGTCATTTACTACGTGATGTCTTAATCCTGAATTAAACAATTCATTTAGAAAATGAACTAGCAACTAATACATGGGAGCATACGCATACTTTGAGGTTACTGGGAGAGTAAGCTACCTTCTTGGGCTCAGAACACTCATGAGAAAAGTGTCCTTTATTCCCACAATTGTAGCTCTTCACACGTGCTATGTTTTTTGGGTCTTGAGCCTTTGGTTGCTTAGTGATCTTCCTCATGGTAGCGGACTTTTGAGGTTTCTAACTAGCTTGCCAGATGTTTCGCTCCTCTTACGGCTTCCCATTGAGCAGCATAAACTCTAGCAGAGGTTTTGAAAGATCTCATGCATTCATCTTCAAGATGTACGTGCTTAGCTATATAAGACAAGGTCTTGATGCTCACACCATGGGACATCGGAGTCTTAAATGAAGTCCATCGACTATCTTCTCTGTCATCAGGTGGTGAACGAATCACATTATCGACTTGCTCATACTCAGAAACATCGATCAAACAAGCCTTAAGGTCGCGCAACATTGCAGTCATCATGTGAATGTGTTCAAGTACATGTCAACTCTAATCAATCTTATACTGTAGCCAGTTCAGATGCAAGGTATGAAGCCTTGTAACAGAAGTTTGGCTGTATGCAGCCTTAAGGGCGTCCCACATGGAATTGGCCATAGGGTGTACTTTGAATTGGCTGATCAGGTCAATATTTTAACATCGAATTTTTGAAAGAAATTTTTATTGTGCAATGCGTTCGAAAATTTTGTTAAACTCATAATCATCACATGCAACATAACCAAAAACTTCTAAGAAAATTCTATTTTTCACGTAATGATAACATTCAGGGTAAAAACACATAAGAGCATTTACAGCCAAATGAATTAGCACGTGTGTAACAATTCTGATTCTTTTAACATGCAGTTAAAAGAAAATTTATAGTCTATCAAAAAATCTAAAACAAATCAGAATATGATCTTAAACCGATTCAGCAAGCACCTAGGTAACTGGTAGGGTCACTAGGTCCCACTTAAAAATCAGCCTCCTAGACAGCACTTGCCATTCCTCATGATGGCTCAGATATAAGGTAGGGTCACAGTGGTCCCTCTTAAAAACTAGCCCTAGACAGTCACCCACAAACACGATTACTGTTGATTTTATTTTGATATTCAAAATTTATGATAATGTAATTACCTCAAATAAATTATTAACAGATAGTTAATAATTATTTTATGAAAAAAGATGTGAAAATTTATTAACTAATATAATAAACACTTACATATTCAGAATACAGAATCTGAAACTATCCTAATTCACACGATGTGCAGAATTAGCATATTCATAAAATAAAATCTGAGAATATCCTAATTTTAACAATTAACACATGCATAAATAAAAATTTGGTGATTAACGTATAATTACCATAAGACATACTTATATATCTGTAAAATTTATTTACAATTTTAACATATGGTTAGAATATTCAAATAATTAATAAATTTAAGGTAAAATAATTAACACATAATTATCACCAAGAATTTTTTAACACAAAGTTAATGTACTCAAAATAATACTATTAAAATATAGTTAACCGAAAAATTCAGAATAAATAACACATATTAACATAATTTTGAATGATTATTAAATAAATTATTAACACACAATTAATCTAAATATTCAGAATAATAATTAACACATAGATAATTCGTTCGGAATAATTCTATATGCCAACTTACAAATAGAGTGTAAACATAGATAATTTCAAACGTTAAGAACTAGAATTCGAATTCAATTAAACAACTGAATTAACAATTCGAATTCTTAATTAATAAACATTTTGAACACAACACGTCATTGATTAAAATTTGACTGAAAAAAACTGAACTTACGATCGACGAGGATTCATATGACTCATGAATTCTTAAGATAATAACGCGTAAGAATTTTTGTAAATAGAAAACTATCATATTTCATTTTCGAAAGAAACGAATTCTTCAAAACTGTAATCATATATAATTTATAGTTTTGAATTTAAAATGAACAGATTAACAAATAATCGTTCGAGCATAATCAAGAACGAATTTGGCTCTGATACCGCTGTAGGTCTAAATAGATTTATAACCTCTATTGGTGCGAAAGGGTGATTGTTAAATGTTAATTTACCGAAATGTCCAACTTAATCATGTAAAATTACTAAATTACCCTTCTGAAACCTGTGTGATCCGAGCCGTTGATATTTTGATAAATTGTGGCCATGATTTGTTATAATTGATGTGACCTCATCTGTTTGTTGGATCTAACGGCTATTATTAATAATCCGTGTAATTAAATCAAAGTAATCTGAATCGTTTATTTAATTGTTGTATCCAATGGTTGAGGAATGATAGCGTCTTTGACAAGCTAGAAACGATATTTCTTTGATTTGTACCGTTCATTTGTAATTTGATCTTGTGGCTGATATTAAGTGATAAAATCGAAGTAATCGGAACCGTTCAGTCTAAAGTAGATCCGACGGACAGGACTTAATCTTTTCGACCGACTAATCGTGACCACTGGTTTGCGTGGATCCAACGGCTGAGATCGATCGTATCCCGATATATAAAAGGCATGGAAAAAGCATATGTTGACAACTTTATCAATTTTCGACTACCTTCTCTCGAGATCTGAACTTCTCTCTCTCTAAATCTCTCTATTGTTCTTGAGCGAAACTACTGGTTTCTTGATTTTCTGAGTTCTAGCCAACTGTTTTGGCTTTAGATTTGTGTTAGAAGTGAATATTATCACTTTGTTCGGCTGATTTCATGTTTTGTGGCTCAGAATTGCTATTCTTTGAGTTTTGGATAGAGTTTTGTACTATTCGTTACAGATCGGAGCGTGAAATAGAAGCTACGAGAGCATATTTTCGGAGCTCAACGTGCACTAACCGGCATCTAAGAATCCGGCAAACCACGGATCTTAACCCGACTCTTACTCATTTTTCTTTCAATTTTTACGTACAAATTTTACTCATTGTCTAATTTTTGCTTAATTAAAACACAGAGATAACAAATCCGGCTAAAAATACTCAACACTTATGTAATAAGTTATTTGCTTTCTGTTTTCCGGTCGAGGGATGCCTTTTGTAATTGTACATTCTAATTTGTCTTAATATAAGTATTTACTTATAAAAAAAATATTGGTAGCACAAATCTATCAACCAATTAATTATGAACATTATAGTTCATTATGAATTAATTCCCCTGTTATTGATAACCAGTCACTATAATCCATCTCCGTTTCCTTCCCGTCAGTCTGATTAAGCCATTCTAAAATCCTTGAATCAATGAGGCAGTTCGGGTATCGGACAACATGCAATTAGGCAGTTGCCGCTAAAGAGCATGTAATGAACCACGTTCCCACCATATGGTTCTTGATAAACACATAAAGGAAACCAAACCATAAAGGATCCGGCATTGATGACTACACTCCACAACCGGTAATCTTTTTTATTCGAAGTACGGATTATGATATAAAAAGAATTTGTCTGAATAAATGTAATGAAAACATGAAGAAGAAGAAGAAATATACTTTTTCTCTACCATTTTCCCTGTGTTGTCCGTCCCAAAAGTTGCAGTTCTGATCACTCGTGTAGGCTGTTGTTATTTCCACAGCTATTTGCCTAACCTACACACGAAACTGCAATTAATGGCACTAATTATCATGACGAGTCAATTCCATTTTAATAAGTACTTATTTATTATTTAAACCATGTCAAACGACATCCCTGGTAATAAAATTTTCATGTAGTGGGGGATGTTCATCCCAATGCTTACTGATTTGCCTAAACTAAATATAATTCCCAAACTTTTGACTGCTAGAGAAAATTGATAATCGGGGACTGGGCAAAGACTATATTATATATATTATATACCTTTAGCACACCATCGAAGAACAAAGCAAAGATCCCAATTAATGAGCAGTTAGTTTACTTTCTTTTTTCACCTTACGGAAGCATGTGAAACGGCGGCGTATGGTTCGTTTAGCGTGGGCCAGTGGCCGACTCTTAGGAATGCCTACGTACAGACGCAAAGAAGATCCATCAAGTTGTAGCGTAAGCGCCAAACTCTTCTAGTCTCTCTCATTCCGAGATCCAACGCCTCACTTTAATCTAGAGAAACCTGTTTGATCCTCACCGTTCCTCTAATATAGGCTTTACCCCCTCCTCTCTAAGTTGCGGGTTGTTTAGGTTAGGCATTCTCATTCTCCCTGCATAACTTTTCTATGGTAATAATGCCAGTCTGGATTCAGCCATTCGTAAGTCAAATAAGCTGTTGAATCTCAATTTCCCTCTCTCCAGATCGTTGCTTGATCGGGTATGATTTAGCACACCACAATGCCGGTGCCGCTGTGGCTGGAGAAGCTTCTGACCACCGAGTTCTTCAGCATCTGCCGGATCCACGGCGACGCCGCACGGAGCGAATGTAACATGTTCTGCTTGGATTGCAATGTGGACTCGTTTTGCTTCTACTGCAGGAATTCCAAACACGCGGATCATCAAGTCATTCAGGTTCCCTTACCCACTTTTTCAGTTACGCCAGCGATGACGTTACTTTCTTCAAATTTTTTTATTCATTTTTTTTCTTTCTATTTCCATGAGAAGCAACGTGGTTCTGGTTGTTGTGTTTTGTTTTTCCGGTTCGAAGATAAGGCGATCCTCGTACCACGATGTCGTGAGGGTTTCTGAGATTCAGAAATCTTGGGACATAAGCGGTGTGCAGACGTATGTGATCAACAGCGCGAGGGTTTTGTTTCTGAACCAGAGACCTCAACCCAAGGGAGGCAAAGCCGTTTCTCGCGTGTGCGAAATCTGTGGCCGGAGCTTATTGGACACGTTCAGATTCTGTTCTCTTGGATGCAAGGTTAGTTGCATTGGACATGTTCGAATGCTGGACCTCAGCCAGCAGTACCACTACGGCTGTTGTGTTAGTATCTGTTGTTATCGGATCATTAATCCCTTGAAAAAGTAGAGTCTTTTTTCTTTGGCAATATGATGAATTTTATAAAGAATGAACCATCACGATAATCCCATCTCTATCACCACATTAAGAGCCAATGGCCAGCATTGTCTGTCTTTTTGTTATGCAATGTATGTTTCATTATCTTCCTTGCCATACCATAAAGGGATATTTTTCATTTTCTACGAAATCAAGTTCAATTAGTAACCCTTTTTTTCTTCTTCTTTTCTTTCTTAGTTCACTAATGGTTGAAAACTCATTAGCTTGAAGGAATTCAGGGAAACTTGAGCACAAGATTATCAATCATGCAAAGAGGCGAGGGAGCATCTTCAGCGAAGGAGGAAGAAGAATCGCGTGAAGGATCCCAACAAGTCATCTGCCCGCCGACGCCAATGCCGTCG
This sequence comes from Pinguicula moranensis, assembly GCA_028565015.1. NCBI lineage: Eukaryota > Viridiplantae > Streptophyta > Magnoliopsida > Lamiales > Lentibulariaceae > Pinguicula > Pinguicula moranensis. The sequence goes on from JAOWBN010216314.1 coordinate 11,709, forward strand.
GCGGCAAGAAGAAGAAAGGGCGTCCCACACAGGGCACCTTTTAGGTCCTAGTAAATAATTTCTTTTTTGAAAAAAGAAACAAGATTGAAATTAAATCATTCTTAAACAACTACTTTACAATACAACTCATACTTTGGGGTCCTTGTCCCCTTAAAGGGCGATTGTGAGTAACTATTTTCTTAATAATCATCGATTATTTATTATTATTATTTTATTTTATGTTGGGATGGGGGTTGGGTGGGGCAGGGTGTCCTAGAAAGAACAAAACAGGGTGTGGTGTGAGAGGCGCAATAATGGAGAATTGTTAAATGGAGTTTGCTAGGTATGCATGTAATTAAAGAAATGAAAGCAAGTCTTTGGGAGTCCGTTTTATAGTTTTCATGGGCCCGCCTACCCACGTGGGCCGTTTATATAAACAAAATTATTTAGTCGAAAAACGAAATCCATCCTTCTTTTGGTGCTTACCTTTTTCTCATGGCATACTGAGATTCTTGCCTGTCTTGAATGATTTTGCCTCTTTGTTGTATTGGAAATACCAGAAAGTAATCCTTTAAAATAAATAATAAATAGAAAAAGTGAATGAAATTCCTTAGAACGTGACAGACCTCGTATAGTAACGATTCAATAAATATTTAATTCGGTCGATTAATTGAGTTTACCTCTTCATTTCAACTCCGCAGCACCCTGATCCTTCTATATGAGAAACAATCAAAGGGCTCAACAAGAACCACATCGGCCTTATGTAACGTTTGTACAAACCCTAAAAATCCTTATTTAAGGCATTACTAATGTGCCCTTAATACAACTATGTTACATAAAGTAAACAACAACGATACAAGTACATTTATAAAATCCAAACTTACAAAGCTTCCTATAATACTCCCCTTAAGTGAAGCATGAACATCAAGAATGTCCAGTTTGACAAATGAAAAAACTGAAACTCATATCTCACCCATGTGCAATGGTGAAAATATCGGTGAGTTGCTGAGAAGCATGGATATGAGTAGGCACAACAACACCCTACTTCACTTTAAAACGCATAAAATAACATTCTATCTCATTATACTTTATGCACTCATAAGATAGATCCAAGAGATGGGAAACTGACTAAGAATACGATATATCCCGTGGCTGATCATCTGGTTAAAGCAAGCAACTTGCACATTCAGAATCATAAAACACAACCAATTGCAACTGACTATTCAAGCTCAAGAATAGATCTTGATCTTTTTTTTGCCACCAGTCATTTTATTAATATCAGAAAGTAGTACATGATGGACAACTCCTGCCCCTTCGAAATTGATGTGCTTTTTTTTTTGTAGGTAATCAGAGACTGACCCACTTCGGTATCCCACGGGCCCACTGACTAATCCAGAGATGTCAAGCCAGATATTGACCCCAGCAAGATTCGAACCCCTGACCTCACTAGGCAAGCCCTGTGTGTCAAGGGTCGATGCCGCTTGGACAACGGGCGCTCGACCCTCTCTCTTGTGATCTACCTACGTAGAACTCGGACCCCCTTTGATTTGCAACCTATTATTGACCAAATGAGCGGAATTTCTTGATCCAAATCCATCATGCGTAACCAAAGGTTGAGAGTCTCTGAATATTCAGAAAAACAACGTCAACTTCTACAGTTAATGAGGGACACTAACTTTCTATCAACCATTGCAAGATGAGAATGACAAGACTTTATTGTTAGAAAGTTAGCCGGAGCAAGGAATGGATTCTCTTTTCTAATGAGAGTAAGCGTTAGTTTTGTGTGCAAATATCAAATTAAGATTGTTTTAATTGTGTTAATTTGTGAAATTACATGTTTGCCCTTGCATTTGTAC
>JAOWBN010216325.1:0-13542 GCA_028565015.1 Pinguicula moranensis
GCAGGAGTTTGTAGGTGTCAATACCGGTTACATCTTCTTTACTGTCGTTGCCTATAGTAATGCTTCGGGTTCCAGTGCCACAACGATAAAACTCGATGAATCTAGCACAATCATTTACGACGTGCTGGATCACTCCTGAATCAATTATCTATTTAGGAAAGGTGTCAGCAACTAATACATGGGAATTAACGTATACTTTGGAATTATTGGGAGAGTTAAGTACCTTTTTTGGCTTGAAACAATCCCGAGATAAATGACCTTTCTTTCCACAATTATAGCACTTCAAATGTGCCATATTCTTTGGGTTGTTTGCCTGGGGAAGTTGTTTGTTAATCTTCTTTCGTTGGGGGTGGGTTTCTGGGTATTTCTTGCCTTGCCAGGCTTTTTGTTCTTTTTGGGATTTTTTCCATGAGCAGCAAGGACCTTGGTTGTTTTTCCAGAAGCTCGCAAGCTTTCATCTTCAAGCTCCAAATGCTTGGCGATGTCAGAGAAGGTCTTGAGGGACAAGTCGTGAGACATCAAAGTCTTAAACGTTGTCCACCAGCCATCCTCCCTGTCTTTAGATAGCGAATGGATTTCATTATTGACTTGCTCAAAATCGGAATTTTTAAGGTCACGAAGCATAGAACTCATGATGCGTAGGCCAGGATAGGTCGACTCGACTCGATCTTGTACTGTAGCCAGTTCAGGTGCAAGGTACAGAACCTTGTAACTGAAATCTGACCTTAAGCATCGTTTAATGCTTCCCATATGGCCTTGGCCCTGGGGAACACATTATAATAACCAATTAGGTCGTTATGCATACAGTACAACATAGTATAGAGTGCACTGCTATCCTTTTTGGCCCATGATTCGTACGTTGGGCTAGTAGATTCGGGTTGATACATGGTTATGTGTTCTAAAAAATCTTTCTCGTTGAGGAGATAATCAATCTTCCTCGTATAGATATCGTAATTGAGTCCAGTGAACTTATCATTGGACGAGAGCTCTGTGATCATACTTGGGGCCATTTTTCTACACGTATGTTTAAGGACATTAGGCACAATTTTGAGATTAAATTTTTGTTAGGATAGTTGAATTATATATTACGTTTGAAAATTTCGTTAAGCTCAGAATCATCACGCTTTATGTAATAAAAAATTCTAAGAAAAACTAATTTCCATATAATGAAACAAATTCATGCAAAAACACACATCAACATATTTAGGCCAAACGTATTGGCACACGTGATGTTTTTGTTGTGGAGCATTTTTGGTATAATTTTGATTTACCTTTTAATTTGTTTTAGACAACGGATTGCCACAAATAAATTGTTAATATATAATAATTTAATTTTTTAATACACAGTTAAAAGAAAATCTTTGAAATTATCAAAAGTATCTGACTTGGTACAGATGCAATCTTTAAACGATTCGGTGAGTATCCATATAGGATTGCGGTTCTAAATTTTTGGAAAATCTTTGCCTAGACAACACTACCATTCCTCGCGAAGGATCCAGATGTCTGGTGTGGTCACAAAGGTCCCACTAAATAACCAACCATAGACAACCATGTACGAGCACGATTAACGCGAATCTCGTTTAAAATTGGGATAATTATGATAATACAGGATTTTAATTATCATAATTAAATTATTAACACGTAGTTAATAATTTTTATTATTAATTTTATTATTTCAAAATATATTATTTAATAAAAAATACTTTCTAATTCACGTAATGAATATAAGCAAGCTTTGGAGTTAAATTGCACTTAGCAAATAAAAATAATTTCTAATCATGCATGCTAAACATATGTGCATTTTGAAATAAATTTTAGTTCCCAGTCATGCATACTAAGAATATAAATTTAATTGCACAAGTCAAATAAGTAATTCCTAATTCATGCATATTAAAAATTAAATATATTTAACATATAAATACTAATTTGGGTTTCTTAATTAATTTTTAACAAAGAAAATATTTTCCCAAATTTCTAAATGTTGGCCCAAGTTTTTACACAGAAAAACTTGCAAAAGAAATTTTCTTGGGCCAGAACTGAAATCAATTTTTGCAATACATAATTGCAGCCCAAATTCCAAATCATAATCGCGGCCCAATTTTTGAAAATTGAGCCCGCTTTCTAAAAACCCCCACCTGTTTTTGTAATAAGCATTCGGCCCAATTGTTTTTTTTATATGTAAGTGAGCTTTTAGCGGCCCACATATATAACCGAGAGAAGTCAAGTTTCAGTGAAACCCTCGGAATGAAGTCGCATGACTTCATCCGCTATTACCGTTGCGACTTCGTTCGCTGTTACCGGAGATGCAAGATCTATCGCCTTTTTTTCTCCGATTTTGTCCTATTTTCCTTCGCTTGTGTTGGTCGTTCTTGCTCGTCGTTGCCCAAATGATGAGAGGATCATCTTTCTCTGCCGTTCCCCCTCGTCTTCAGCCTGGATCCGATCGATTATCGATCGATTTCATGCAATTCCATGAAGAAATCAGTCGCGATTCGGGTGTTATGGATCTTGGTTCAGAAGCACGTGACTTGCACGCGCTGCCCCAAGATCCATTTTTCTTTAATTGAATGGCGAATTGAGCGACAATGGGATAGTTTGGACTGGATACGCGCCATTGCGCGCAGCGGTAGGTGGCGCGTGACCTACACGCACCGCCCCATCTGAAAAATCTGATGGGCTTTTAAGCTGGCTGGCAACGACCATGAAAATTTCATGACGCATGCATTCCGAAATGCATTCCCCGCGCTGTTCTGATGAGGCGCGTGACGTATACACGTCGCCATGATCGGCGGGCGTACGAGACCTTTTGCGACGGTGGCATGTTCAATTTTGAAAATCGAATTTTATTAATTATACCGGAAAAATACTTTAGGACTTTTGATTCTATCGGAAACCAAAGCTCCGATACCACTGTTAATCAATAACTAGAACACATTTAATATTGAATTTAATTAGAAAAAATCGAAATACGATAATATTACCTTTTTACGGAAGTGTAATCAGATAGAATTTTCGGATAACGAGTCTACTAGAATCTCATTAGGAATTCATGAATCAAATCTAGGCCTCGTAGATGGCTAGGCAACTGGAGAATTCGTACGAGTGTTTCATATATTTCATATATCGTATGAATAAACACGTAGCCTATTTATAAGAGTTGAAAGCATTTATTTATTCGGCATATAAACATTATAAAAACGTTTGCAACTATTGAACAACGAATTTCAAATAGTTGAGCATTATTTGAACATTGTTATAATGTTTGAAAAACATTTCAACACGTTTTTATTACACTAACCAATACCTTTTTCCCACATTAAAGAAAGAAGGTGTTTATGCATTCATGGATACAAGAGATACTATCATCTGCAGGCACAAAATGTAGGACAATCACACATACCATCTATGATCTAATGCTATACATCATGCTCGTCTACATATCGATATTTATGGATCAATGGGGCGCAAGCATGCTGAAAATCATAAAGTCCACCAACCTAAATACTACACCTTGCAGCCAAATCCTTGATGAATAGAGTGGCAGATCTGGAATGGCGTTAAGAGATGCCATAGAATACTAGAAGCTTATTCCTTTGGACCTAAAAATCCAAAAGAGAAACAATATGGGCATATGTTAATAGTCCAGGAGACACGGAAAAAAAAACTTGAACGAGCAACTAAAATGAGACAAGTATGTTCCCTACAGAAAACTTTCCACAACGAGCAATTCTTTTAACAAAGTAATATAGAAGAATCAACAATTCTTAACATTTACTTTGTGAATCTGCAGAGAGGAAACAGGAAATCCATCAAGCTAACTACCAATACGAACATATGGGAATCATTGATGTTGTCTTGCATCTTCTGCAGATCCAGACAGGCCTAAGAATGATAAGGCAACTATTCTCATGGACACAATTCAAATACTTAAGGTGCGTTTGGTAGTCGGTTTATTTTAAACCGGCTATGAGGTTAAAATTTGGTTAAAGTCGGTTCCCATTTTTGTAACCTTGTTTGGTATGGCCACCCTGGTTTCGTTAAGCGACAACAACATTATTTGGTGCCGGGGTTTACAAATCCGGTTTGTCTAGATTTATGGGTTAAATAGGGTTAAATTACCCAATTACCCCTATAAATGACTTTATGGAAATAGCCCATCTCTGACCAAATTGCCCTTCTGCTTATCAAAATCTTGTCATAAAAAAATTGAATCCTGCCAAAAATCGGATTGCCTGCTATTTCTCTAGCAGATTTTATTCTCAAAGGTTGATATTCAAGAACAATATAAATGAAATGAGCGATGAATATCAACCTTTGAGAATAAAATCAACTATCAGTCGTGAATGAAAAATGATGCAGGGTTAAGAATACGCTCAAGTTTATCCATCCATCAACGTTCATTGTTCAAATTCAATCCGCATCTTGATTGTCGGATTAATCACGCTCGTTGATTGCAGTCAGGTGCTCGTCGATTTCTTCAGTTGATAGAACTTTCAAAACATGATGTTCTTTCCTCACAACCCCAACCTGGAAAAGGTCTACATGTTAAATGAATCATCCAACTTGTTTACCTCTCAAGAGACCAAACGAAAATTCGATTTCATACAGTACGCTGTATTCGGTATAATGACGTGTGAGAAGAACAAGGCAAAGATCATATAGGAAGATAACAGATTGAAGATCATGAGAACTTTTCAACTAAGTTGCTATGACTAGAGAAATGACGATGGAGAGTTCCGTTTACATAACAGAACACAAAATCAATTACCTCTATCTCACTGGCCTTGAAATCCTCCTGTAGAACAGATTGCAGTGCTGAGATGGCGGTCTGCAAATAGAAATATTGAAAAAGGAACTTAAAACATCCTGGTTTCGATGAAGAGTTCAAAAGGCTTAGAGCAGAAACTTACTTTAAGCCACATAATTTACAAATCAAAGGTGCACAAAATAAGGTAATATGAGACTTTTACTTTAAATTCAACTACTGAATGGTTTCTTCATAGGCGAATGCAGGATCACTTTTCAAGTGGATTTTACTTTATATTCAATGAAAAATAATTCAAACAATAAAATGCTTTATCTGGTGAAAGTAATAAACATCAATTGGCCAACCAAAGTTTATCCCACGAACCAGAAATTCCTAAATTACCTTATGACAAAAAATGACCAGCAGGATGCACTTGAAGAGCTGAGGGCCTTTCTCTTCATCAATGCTCAAGACCATTGCAACTTTATCGATACAAGAAAGTTAAATTGAAGGGCAAGTATGTGGAAAAAAAATCAAACCGACCTACTTTGTGAGAATTCACGATGGAGAAGAAATTCTGCCTAGGGTTCATCGCAATTGCAAGTTTTGAGAATGGGGAAAATAAATTTGGAACGTGTTTTATACTTTGTCGATTTGTAATTTTTCGGTGGCAGAGGATTATTTTGATCATTTCATTCAGTCGATTTTCATTGGTTGGAATTGGTTTTCGCAAACCCTCGAATTTTCGAGGGTTTAAAATAGGGTATTTGACCGATCGTAACCCTGCCCGAGGAGTAACCTTCGGATAGGGTTAAAAAATCTCAGGGCACCAAACACGTGTCACAATTGATTGAACTCGATTTACTCATGAAAAACCAACATAAATCAGATACAAAACCGCTATCAAACGCTACCGAACTTGTATCATTATCGTCAATCTATCTAATCCTTGTTTGACATTTTTTTTTATTGAACCCCAGGTCAGAGATTGCGTAGTGGAGTTATGACATGAAGCTCCATCAACTCTTCGCGCTCTACCTCGCTTTGGCTTGACCAGCTGTCACAAATCACAATATGCGTATTAAATATGGTAGCTACCATTTTTCCGTACTCATTTTTTCTCAATTTTCTTTGGACATCAGTGATTCCAGTAGGATTCTTTGATGTAGCCCTGTTTCGCCAGAGAGTCCGTAATACTATTGGCTTTCAGGTCTGAAAAAGTACTAGTTCATCTAATATCGCATTTGTTTTGCCTGTGAACCACTAGCATGCTTTTGGCATAATTATAGTCCATCTAGTATCTATTTCAGAACTGTTATTTGTCCCCATCCCGAAGTATTTGGAGGAAGCTTTTTTTTTTGTAGGTATCAGTAGACTGATCCCCACTTGATATCCTTCAGGCCCACTGGGCCCTCCGACTAATCTAGAGGTGTCGAAGCCAGATATGTCACCGGCCAGATTCGAACCTCAAACCTCACTGGCAAGCCATGTGTGTCTGGAGTCGTGGCCGCTGGGACACGGGCGCTTCGACGTGTTTGGAGGAAGCTGTTTGAAAATCTCCATTCTCATCCCGAACAACTCCTAAATAGTACTCAGATATCCACTTTTCAATAATCTTCACTTCTTGCTTTCTCTGGTTGATGAGCCAGTCCGGATCTGCTGTTGTTGCAGAACGCAAATCTGCATGGCGGGCTCCTGGTTCATTGCAGACAAATTTTTTAAGCTAACCTTAATGATAACACACAATGGGGAAATTAAGAGAAGAATGGTTGAACATAAGAAGCCGATATGGTCTGGCCACATACCTTTCTCAGTCACTAAACCGATGATTGTAGCAGATATGTTCCACAGCACACTGAACAAAAAGAAGAATCATTTGAATGAAGATGAAACAGTTTGTCTACTGTTACCTTCCTCTGCTCCATGGATCTTGCATTCCATTGGAAATATGATATTACTGCCAAACCTCTTCAGCACTTGTGCCCATATTCTATAACAGATCAAACAGGTAGACATATTTAAAATAAACCAAGTTAAGAGATAGGAAAAAATGCTTTAGCTAATCACTTTTCCTCCAAATTCAGTAGTTATCCAGTGCGGCCACGGCCTTACACCATTCGTTCTCCTGCACTCATCTGAAAACTCCTTGTAATTGAATGAAGGAGGGAACATACTCTCATTAGACACACTCATCGGCATCACCATCTCAGTACAGGCCTAAACACCATGATCCAAAGTATTGATATAGATTAATATACAACAGTCTTTAACTATAAGTTTTCATTAGCAGAAAAACGAGGTTTATTTTCATAATATACCTGCCAATTTCAACCATGGAGGCCGTGCTCATCTTTTCCATCTTCCATTTTGAAGCATTTTTCAGTCCCTGAGTAATTGTAGCATAAGCTGGCAGCTGCAAATACTCTGCTGAGCTTTTGATCTCCTTGTTGTGATCCATCAATAATCTTGCACATCTTCACACCGAAAAAAAATGGAATAAAAGATGAGAGCAAGATTAAAGTTATTAACTTGGAGAAAGAAACAGTACTTTTTTGTATCATATGCCACTGGTGAAATTCCTCACCTCTTTAACCGGGTAGGCAGGCAATGGTTTCATAAAGTTTGCTTCTGTGGGATAATCCGCCATGGCTGTATAGACAAAGGCTGCCCAGAGCCAGTATAGATTGAACGGACTTCTCTGGCGTACAAAATGAATGCTGGGAAGTGTTAGAATATCCCACATTGATTGCACATATTTATCTAACTCAAAACAGTATTGCAACAATAATCCTTGTTTTGTACGCCGGAAGAACTTACTTGCAAGCCCTGAACTTCCTGCTGAGATCCGCTGATCCTTGTTTGTTAGCTGAAATGGCTTCCAACTCTGCCCAACAGCCTTTGATGACTTGGTAACAATTTTAAGCTCACATCCTGCACGAAAGATAGAATAAGAATCTGGACTCATTCATGAGATGTTGTCGGTTTAAAAAACTTTATTGGGAATTTATACTAATACTCGAACTCATCAACTTCATTGATGAGAAGAAAATTGATGGTATTTGGATTCTTCCCCAGTTTATTGAACCTTGAAATCCTGAGAAACTGCATCGTAGAAACTTGACCATGGAGTGATTTTATTAAACTGTAAGATTGGGGCAGAAGATGCCAATGCTCCGATAACTACTTGGGGATATTTCAGGCGAAACCAAGCAGCTAGCACAGGAAAAAAGAAGAAGAAAATGCTGTCAGATAACTCTTACAATGTGAGAAAAAGGCCAAAAACACCCAAAAAGAGTGGCAAGAATTCAGTGCTCCATTAAAAACAAAGTCTTGTCACATGCAGTATGCAGCCCTGGCAGAAACACAGTTCGGACTTACTTCCTCCATACGAACCTCCAAAGGCCACCACAGGTGGTGCCTCGGAAGAAAAATTCGGCTTCAGACTTCTCCGCAGAAGAGTAAAATCAGCCAGTGCTTGCTGGGAGTTTTAAGTATCCCAATGTCTGGGCTGACTTGAAGGAATAATTGCCAAATGGAAGTGATTCTCCATAGAACCTATGCTGAAAGTTAGACAGGAATTGCACAACTTTAAGATTTCGTGTATGGATTGCTACAGGCTGAAGTCGGTTAGTTACACGGAAGTTCGTTTTTCTCTATCATTTTGTTGTGGGACATCAAAATAAGTCATTTGATGAAGATGAAAATGTGGCTTACCAAAAACAAGGATCTGGTATGCAGAGTTATGAGATACACCGAGCCAGAATTTGAAGTACCTCGATGAAGACTATGAGAGCATGAAACCGAGGAGCCATATCAAGCAAGAAGCCAGTGTTAGGAGCAAACTGGGTGTTTATGAGATACTTCTGGTAAAAAAGTTTGTAGCTTTGGGGATGAAATGTGAAATGGTCTACTTAGGGGTGTGCATTCCGAAATTTTCGAATTAAGGATAATTTTTGAATTCCGAATTTTGATTTTCGAATTCCGAAAATAATTTCGGATCGGATCAAAAAATTCAGATCAAAATTTCTGAAATTTCTGAATAATTTTCGAATTTCGAATACTCAATTCTATCAGACTTTCAAACTACGTTTTGTTAAAATTCTCTCTCTAAAATTTATGCTCTAACTTCTCTCTATTTTCTGTCAACTTTTCAACTACGTTTTGACCGTTGGCGTAAAACAGTCCTTCGACTGTCGACGACAATGGTCCTTTCCATGGCGGAGCCGCCTCCAAAATCGCCGGAGGCGGAACCCGTGATGACTGGTATCGTGGAGAAAGGGAAAGAAGTGTTAACAACTATCTTAAACAAGACGCCGGAGTTAGGTACGGCGAGTACAAAGGCCAACTTTGAAAAACAGAGCAATGTCACAAAATCCTATGCTACGGCTGTATTTCAACGAAAGTTACCTGAGATGTGCATAGGGAAGAAAGCACCGGAGCTGCTAAACGGCGTCATAGGTATGAGCTTCACCGACAAGGAACTCACAGTCATGAGTGAGGACCTCCCTTATTGCCTGGTATTGAAGTTCCTACGAAAACGGCCTGCGGTAGACATGATCCGACGGACGATTCTGCGGACCTGGGGGTTAACAAACCCACCGCAAGCTGAGGTCACAGTCTTGGACAACCTCCATGTCCTCGTCCAACTGCACAGTGAGCGAGATTTAGCCCATAGCTGGACTAGGGAAGGACGAATTTTGGACGGCCAGAGTTTCCGACTGTTCAAGTGGACTACCGGCTTTTCCCTAGAACGCGAGTCGCCCCTCGCACCAGTCTGGATCACCCTCCCCGGGCTGCCTGTCCATTTCTACAGGAAGGATGCATTGCAGGCATTGGCCCCATTGTTTGGACGTTATCTTGCTGTAGATAACGCTACTTTAAACCGGACAAGAACCGAGCACGCCAGGATCTGCGTTGAAGTGGATTTATCCCAGGAGCAATTGGAATTGATAGCAATTAGGCATGGATCCCTGGGTGTTCGGCTACACAAGGTGGAGTATGAAAGGCGAGGGCTCTACTGCTCAACTTGCTACAAACAGGGACACAATACAGGGGAGTGTATCCCTGAGAAGAAGGGCAAAGGGGTTATGGAGGAAAACAGGGAGCAATGGAAGAGAAAGGAGAATAAACAAACGGATCATCAGGGACCCCAGGAAATCCAAGTTGTAAATCAGAAGAGAATGGAAGGAGAAACCCTCGGAATTGGTGATGAGACAGGCTCGAGTAATCGTGCGATGGAGGTAAATTTGGCAGAGAAAGGGGAGAAGCAGCTGAAGATGAAGAAAGTAGCCAGGGAATCGGAAAGGAGCACAGAATCCCTACCAACCACGAGCAAGGCGGCCGAAAAAATGGAGATGGCCAAGGACACTAAAGAAGGGTCCTCTTCCTCAGGTAAGCATACTGCTCCAACCTCGGAAACTGACGACACAGTGATACAAGAACTTCTCCTCCCCGCCAGAGAACATCAACGGGAGGGAAAAAAAGAGGAAGCAAGGGAGCCTGGAAGCGAAGCGTGGTCATCCCTACAAGAAGGGAACCTATCGCTGGGAACGAAAGGAAAGAACGAGGAATGGACGGAGCTAAAGGGTCGCCGGCGTTCTGGGTCAAAATCGGGTGCAGCGAGAAGGCAGAAGAAATCGGGGAAGACCGTGGAAGCGACGACGGAACTGGGCCGGGAAACTAATCCCGTGGCGATGGATCTGGTCCAGGTTTTCTTTCCTGCGGACACATCAAGCCATGAAAGGGAAATAATAGGCCAGACATCTACAGTAGACCCAAAAATGGATCAGAAAGATGCTGGGCCAGATATGACTATAATTCTGGCTAAAGTTACAAATCCAAATCAAGACAGGAGGCCAGCCCACCTAAATGAGGAAAAATCAAACCCCCCAACCTCCATGGTTGCTGAGCTAGTCGGGAGGGCTACTCACCACTTTGACTCAGAAATTGAAGAGGACGAGCGATTCTTTATGATGGGGTTACTAAAAGGTTACGATACGGATGCCGAACTACAGATAATGAGAAGGTCGCGCAAAGGAAAAAGGCGTAAACGCAACACTTCACGGTCTTACAGGTACACTTCACGGTCTTACAGGTATGATGACTAGCGTACAACCACACTAGCATATAAGTAAGATATATGCTTCACTTTTGAAACTTTCTTGTATTTGGTTTGGCTGTCACTAGAAGAATCGGATGGATAAACTCTTTTAAGCAAACTGCAGTTGAGAAAAGCTGTCTATCTAGTTGTTAAACATTTGATGCAGAGATTGACCTCATTCTATTTCAGAAATTCTATTTCAGAAATCAGACTCAGACTAAAAAAAAGGAGAGAAGTGAAACACATTTATGCTGGTTTATTTGTTGGTGTGTGCTGGTGTGTGTGAAGAAAAGGTCTGATTTTTCTGGATGATATCAATGATTTTTCTGTAGCTTTCAATACTTTGGAAGAATACAACTCATCCTTTTGGATTCTGTCTTGTACTTATCAAAAAGATATGTACTGAATAAGTTATCCAAATTAACTATAAAAATGATTTTAATTACATTTTATATGGAAACTATTAGACAACCTGTACTGTAGTGATGTCTACTGTCTATTTAACAAGAACATTAGTTAAAGGATCTGCTGATTTATTCAATACTCAGACCACTAAACAAGAGATCCCAAAAGATGGAACTGGAATCATGAGAATCCCAGGTAAAACTGCACAACGAAACACACATCAGGCAAGACGCACAAGAACAAGCACTCCACTATTCAAATCTCTCAGATCATCATTGTTCAATAGACAAACCATACAAGAGCATAATTTTCATTCCATCACTCTTAAAACATAAACTTGCTGCAAACAATCCAGTGCTGCTTTCTGTACTGATAAATCCCTTGTGATGATGATGATGATGATGATAATGATGATGAAACCTTTTCTTATTTTCCAAAGATGGACTTAATCCACCAAATGCCTTTTGTATCCTTTCGGGAATCCTCACTATCCGGCGGAGTATCAGATTGTGGTGATTTGTGCAGCTTGTTCACATCATATCCTTCTTCTTTAGCAAAAAAAAAAAGAATTACCAAAAAAAAATATCCTTCTTCTTTAGCCTTCTCAACAAACTGATTGTAAACTTCCTCATCTAGACGAGACTCCCTGCTCAGAATCTGCAAAACAAAACCAAGAAAGACGAGGAAACAATCATTCAAGTTAACACGAAAAAACACCACTACTTAGAACCTATGACCTACTAAACATACTCAAAACATACAGTGCAATTTACAACTTTGTTCTCTCTAACAGCTGTCCTTATTCCAGCTAATCTCGAGTAAACATATGATACTGCTCACTTCAAGAACTAAATCACAAGTTCTTTTATCTACTTCTAGTCCAACCACAAAACATATTGATATCTAACAAGTCTAAGACTGAAATAAATAATAACCAGCAAGCAAAGCTCAACCAGAAACTATAAAAATCAAGAAAAAAGCAGTAAACTTTTCAGCTGGTTTAACAATGGCAAAGTTTTGAGAAAACCTACCCAAAGATACCTCCTTGTGGGCTGCCCAATCAACGCATACTGATAATTCTCATCAACATATAAAATCCAATAATTCCCAGTGACTGGAATAATGGATAGAAAAGGGGGGACAGAGAATTCCGGCTAGTAATCGTCTGGAATAGAGCAGGGATAAGGCGGCGTCTCTCCTTTTGGTACCGTGGTCGTGACGAGAAGTGAGAATGAGAAAGACGAACTCGATAAGGGCAAAAGAGGATAAAAAAAAAGGAAGGATTGGTGGAACACAATTCAATTTCACCTGTTTGATGGAATTATTTTTTTGTTCCAATCCCATGATTTTGTAAAAAATTTACGGGTTACGGAATTGAATTCTCTGACCCGCTTTATTTACTGTATGTATAGTAAACATAGAATTACACTCGAATTCCATCATAATGACACATAATTCCGTCTAGTAAACGGGATCATAAATTATTGTTAGTAAGTAACATTTTTTTGGTTATGTTGGTCAAATTAGAGGTTGGTAAACGGACATGTGCTGGCTCACATTGGATGGACCAAAACGGCACGGTTTTGGGATGGTACCATGTCATGCCGACTCACATTGTCGTCCGGCATGGCCATTAATATTTTATTGTTTTTTTTAAAATTATTATTTTTAATATATATATATAATAATACGATCATGTTGATCCATTGGTTGTGCCTATATATGAGGCCTGGCCTGGACCACTTACCGTGCCGGATTGTCCAAGGGCCGCTAGCAAATTGTGTCAGGCCGGGTCGATACGGTCAAAAACTATAATGGGCCAAACAATCCATTTTGTACAAACTCACATGCCTACTTTTAGGTCAAATATTACCCAATTTGTTTTTATTAAGAACGGCAATTACGTCAATGAATTACAAGATTATATAATGTGAGTTATACATGTATAGAATTTCATAAATCAATCCCCAATATCCAGATCTGCATCTATATTATTAAAAGCAGACGCACCTATCTATGAGACATTTCACACTTCAGAATTTACTCCTTTTTTTGGAGGGATGTTGTTGAACATAAAATTAAGTTGAGCCGTCGGAGATATAACTGATCGTATGTTATACATTTCCTTATTTTAAATTCATGTTTGAGATAACTTTGGGTGGGTTTGGTAGCCGGTTTACTTTAAACCCGGGTTTGGGTTAAGGTAGGGTATCGGTCGGTTACAAACCTTGCGACCCTGTTTGGTATGGCCATATAGGGTTTCATAAACCGGACCTAACCTCGTTCGGTA
>JAOWBN010216336.1:0-13541 GCA_028565015.1 Pinguicula moranensis
GATAAGTAATCATCAGGGTCGCCGATCGGGTTCTCGAAGACCCTAAACCTGCGTCACAGCCTGATGAGAACCCACCCAGGTATCCTTTGGTCCCCAGAGGGGCCCGCCGACTATTCCCACGATAACAGTGAATTCCCCCCACACCACGACTAGGGGACTCGAACCCTCGACCTCTTGGCAAGCCAGGAAGATCGAAGGCCGCTTGTTTTGCCGTTAGGCTAGCAAGCACCGTTAAGAATACATTTGATCTCTTACTCAATCAAAACATTTTTCTTGCCTTTTCTTAACGGTATGAGTTGCTATGTCTTTTTTCTACCGCGTTTCTTTCCTATCCTAGGGACTCTATGCTCTGTGAAAGGCACCGACACCAGTGTTGTTAGGGGGCGCCCCGGGGGTGGGGTGCTTAGGGAGCCCGGGATATCGCCCCGGGGTGGTTTGGGCAGGCAATATCCTGGGGGTGCGGCTGGGGCGTGCGGGGCGTGTGAGGCGCGGTGACGCGCAGCAGGGCGTGCGAGAAAAAATCTTGAAGGATTCTGAAGTTTGAGAAGAAATCGGATTCTAAAATTTCAGTGGTCGTCTGGAGAAGATGAACAGTGAAAAATTTAAGTAATTTCTTGTGGGACCGGATTGAATTGAAGTTGGTGGGATTGAAGTGACTGGAGTTGGTGGATTGAACTGCTTATTGTTCAAAATTTCAATGAATTATTTCAATCATATTTGACTAATATATAAAAATTGAAATAAATATAAATAAATAAATAAGTCCATGAAAGAAATAAAAATAATATTAGTTAATTTTTAAAACATCAAAATATAAAATTAATTTAACATAAAATATAAATGTTCCGTCTTACTTGTGTGAATTATTTTTGTGAAATTAATAACTTTCAGTATCTCATTAGAATATATTAGTTTATTAATCTAATATGATCTAGTTTATAGAAAATTAGTTTGTAGAATTAGTTACGGAATTCACATAATTTTTTTAAAATTTATATTAGTTTATATTAGTTTAATTCTTATTTTAGAAAATTAGTTTATAGAATTAGCTTTATATGAATTTACTTTAACATAATTATTAGTTTTATATGAATTTATTTTGATTGGATGATAACATAAAAAAGTAAGTATATATTGATTTTGATTGGATGATCCCATAAAAAGTAAGTATATATTGATTTTGAATGAATAATTTAATTTTAATTTTTAAATATTAAAAAATTGCGCCTCGAAACGTGAGGCGCGCGCCCCGTCGCCTCGTCGCCCCGCGCCCCGGATTTTGGCCTGATCGCTCCGGTGCGCACCGCGCCCCTGACAACACTGTCTATAAGAGATGTGGAAGGCCTACACCCAAGTATCCTGAAGGAGGTTAAGCGTGTACTTTTGCTAGGACAAGGAAATACTTCGGCGACCCAGTCACCACAATACCAATAAGTATTTGAGGGAGCCTAAATCCTTGACATCGAAAGTCATCAAAAAATGGCGCTTTACTTGACCAATACCATATGTATCGTCTCCAGTAATGATAATATCATCCAAGATAATGACACACTGGCCTCGAGCATTCCGATGAGTAAAGTAGGTATGATCAGAATGACATGGACGGAATCCCAGAGTGAATATCACATTTCTGAAGCGACCAAACCATGCACGAGGAGATTGCTTCAAATCATAGAGAGACTTCCGAATACGGCATACTTTCCCTGAATAATGTCCCTCAGCCCAAAACCCGGGGCGGTGGATCTATGTAGATAGTCTCAGATAAGTCCCTATTCAGAAATGCATTCTTGACATTACGCTGATAGAATGGCCACGGAAGCAACAAGCAAAACAATAAGTCGAACAGTGGAGAGCTTAGCCACGGGCGCAAAGGTTGTGCAAAAATCCTTATCGGGAACCTGAGTGAACCATTGAGCCATAAGCTGGGCTTTATATTTGTCAATAGTACCATCTGCCAAAATACTGTACATTTGTTGGTTGTGGACTTGGGCCACTCTTAGGCCCAAGTTATATATTGTACCAAAACCTAATGAGAAGGAAGTTGCCCAAAAACAAGTTGGTATCAAAGAATGGAACCTGAGAGCTTGTACCACTGCCACCCAGAAAGAAAGTTGTTGCAAATGAGTGTTCACTGTGAAGCAGAGTCCAGAAGGAAAACTGATGTCAAAGGGGTACAACCAGATGTATGCATTGATTGTGATGAGACCTTCGCACTAGTCACCAAGATGAGCACAATCAAGACTTTAGTCTCCATAGTATCAAAAAAAGGATAGAACATATATCAGTTCGACGTAAAGAATACATTGTATACATGGAGATCCCTCCGGGACTTGGCATTGATCAAATAGTGGAGAAAGTTTGCAGGCTCAAAAATCCTTATATGGCCTAAAGCAATCCCCGAGAGCTTAGTTCAACATATTCAAGAAGGCTATGGTGAGCATGGGCTATCAGCAGATCAATGCCGATAATACTGTCTTTCTGAGACATATTGGAGATCATATTACGATGTTGGTTGTTTATATGGTTGATATGATCATTACAGGAGATGATGAGAGGGAGATAACAGAGCTGAAGGTGAGACTGTGTAAGGAGTTCAAGGTAAAGGATTGGGGACAAATGAAATACTTCATCGAGATCGAAGTAGCTCAAGGAACAAAGGGGATACTGTTATCCTAAAGGAAGTATGTTGTGGATTTGATCACGGAGACAGGCATGCAAGTTTGCAAGTTTGCCAGGGTATCTATCGAGCAGAAGGTGAATCTGAGTGCTAATGTTGGTGAACCGGTAGATAGAAAGAGGTATCAAAGATTGGTTTACACATGGATGCGGTATACCAAATCTTGAGATACTTGAAGAGTACATCGGGAAAGGGATAGATTTTTAGGAAGAACGGGCATTTAAGCATGAGGGATATTGTGATTCAGATTGGGCTAGCTGTGTTGATGACAGGAAGTCCACATATGGATACTGCATGTTTGTAGGAGGCAATTTGGTATACTGGAGGAATAAGAAACAGTCAATTGTTACCCGTTCTGAGGCAGTACAGAGTTATGGCCGTGAATGTTGCTGAGATGATGTGGTTGAAGTCCTTGTTGATAAAGTTGAAGATGGATGAGGGAGCACGGATGCAGTTGTGGTGTGATAACAAGTCAGCTATCAGTATTGCTAATAACTCAGTCCAACATGATAGAACCAGGCATGTGGAGATTGACACACTCTTCATCAAAGAGAAGATGGCCGGTGGGCTTCTGGAGCTGAGGCATGTGACTACTAAAGAGCAGACTGCTGACTGTCTTACTAAGGGCTTTAATGCGTTAGAATTGGATAAGATTTGTAACAAGATGGGCTTGATCGATATCTTTCGCTCATCTTAAGAGAGAATGTTGGTTTTTTTGTCTAGTCCATTTGTTATTGTGGACATGGGCCACTATGGGGCCTAAGTTATATATTGTATCAAAACTTGATGAGAAAGGATGTTGCCCAAAAACAAGTATACTAAACACCCATTTGTAGCCAACAATATATTCCCCGGGGGGGAAGAACCACAAGCTCCCACATCTGGTTGCGCTGAAGGGCATTCATTTCTACTTTCATGGCAGCCACCCATTTAGGTTTCTTGAGTGCTTCATGAATTGACCGGGGATAAAGACCGAGTCAACTGTACTTATGAAAGAATGATGAGATTTTGACGGACTCTGGTAATAAATATACTTGCAAATAGGGTGGTCAGTACAACATGTAGAAGTTTAGTGTTCGGGGGTACGTTGGTCATGGGTAGGATATTGAGGAACATCAATATCAGCAGATATGGAAGGTAATACAGTACCTGAATCCAATGACAACTTTGGCGATGGTGCAGTGGAGTGTGGTCGGCGACTATGTTTGAAGGGGAATTGGATCTGGAGGAGCAGGGATGTGAACAAGGACAGATGGAGGGTCATGTATCAAAATAGGACGAGGAAGAAGGGGCAGGTCTTCCACAACAGACCAAACAATGACATCCAGAGAGGAAGCGGAACCTGTGAAAAACAGGACAGACTGCAAAATGTGACATCCAAAAAAGTGATAAAAATGACGAGTGACAGGATCATAGGACCGATATCCCTTTGACATAGAGAATACCCCACAAAGACTCAACGAACAACCTTATAATCAAGCTTTGTACAGGTAGCACTTCTTTTTTGGACAAAGCAAATACACCCCAAAACCCGAGGAATAGTTGGGAATAGCACGCCACCCGACTTAAGAACATGAAGAGAAGTCTTACCATGTAGGGCACGACTAGGAGTCCGGTTAATAAGGTAAGTAGCAGTGAGAACAACCATGTGCTAGAAAGTTTTAGCTACCCCATACCTCGAAGAAGACACTGAACGACAGACATCATATGACAGTTCTTACGTTCAGTCACACCATTCTGTTCAAGAGTATGTGGAGAAATTGGATGTTGAAGGATGCCAAATTGGTAAAATTCTGACTTGAATTCATCTGAAATATATTCTCTATCATGCGAGGAACACCCTTACCACGTCCTGCACCTCAACTAGCTGCATGGGTCCGGTCAAATTGCTTATTCAACTCCGGATGGATGGAAAAACAATGAATAATAATGTGGCCTTTTTTGCGACAATACTGGCAATAAGGACTAATAGAACGTGAGCCAAAAAGTGCATCAAATTCGGATGCCTACGAGTGAGAAGGCCAGGAAACAACAGCAGTTGGAGGGAGAAAACCACTCGATCGCTCATCACCGTCAACTATGGCGAAGGCATCAAATAAAGAGGGCATAGGCGTAGTATTCAAAATATGGGTGTGAAGAGACTCAAATTCAGGTTTCAAACCCATCAGGAATTGATATGTCCATCGACGATCAAGACGTTTGGTTTCGACCTCACAATCATGGTTGCACTGAAAATCACTCAGTGGTTCATACTGAGATAATTCCTCCCAACGTGTCTGCAGATAGTCAAAGAAACCAAACCAAACACACCCAGTATATCCCGTCCTGGGACAGGGTCTGGGAGATAGCCAAAGAAACCAGCAACAGATAATCCCAATGTAACCTGGGAAATATGATTGAGATCATGGTGAAGTTCAAAGATTCAAAAGTCGTTGAGCGCATGTGCATATAAGGCTAGCCCAGAGACCAAACACTGTCTTGTGGAACATGAACGTGATGTAGATTGGTGCTTCCATGGAGTTAAGCATTCACCCCAATATCACACAACTATCCAAACATCATTCTTCATAAGCCTTCTCATCAGCGTTTTCTAGGGTTTTCTTATAGCCAAGAAGCCAACCAAGCTTGCGTTTACTGCCCAGAAACATCTCAAGACCGTTAGAACATGCATGAAAATTCTCCTCCTTCAACAGAGCACTAGCACACGATGCGCTGGCGTGTGTGTGAGAGGCAAATCCGTGTGGGAGTCAACGGACTTCTCCGTCTGAATATCTTTTGGAGGATCCACCATGATGTCACAGAAATAAACTTAACACGGGAACGTAAAACTTTACTGCTAGCACGAAACACACTCCACTGGACAACACGGCGGAGGAGACAATGGAAACTGGACAAGTCTTCCAAATACAAGACAATGGAGACCAGACAGGTCTTCCAAGAATAGAGAACAAACAGACCGAGGCTCCTACTTCATCACCGGAGAACCCACATACTCATATTCGCAGCTAGATTGGCTGCCGGTCGGACGGCGGTGGTTGATGGGAGGAAGGTGGCGGCGGTTTCGGGCTAGGGTTTGGTTCCAATAACAAATAAAATTTATGTAAAAGTATATTGTATTGTATTATGAAAATACATGATTTTATATAGACTAATACAAGAATAATTATAAAAATAAATAAAAACTCTTAGAGCTATAAGATACAGAAAACTCCCAAGATGGAAGTTAGATAAAATGCCAATGCATCTAACATCTGGTGATTAAAAGAAATTTAAGTAGGATTGCACCTTGAGTGTGAAAGCTCGTCCATCACGACCATCAGTGAAGAGCACGGTTATTAATTTTTTGTCTTCTTTGACTACCACACTAGAAATGATTAAAAAGTTAAAATCCCGGTAGCTGAGTTATAAGAAAAGGGGAAGATGGGCACGCGGCAGAAATACAATATAACATTTCAAGTTAGGCAGTTCAAACAAAACAACTTCAAGCCAACCTGCCTGAACTGTTGAGATCAATGCCTCCAAGGGTTAAGTTGACTTCACTCCCTTTTTGAGGGACCACATTCTGAGAAAGAAGGTTGAATCGCCTTCAGATTTAAAAACATAAGCTAGTAGATAGCTATGTAAAGCAATATAATCTCGATTGCTTTACATATACACATATCTATCACAATAAAAAAAAATGATCATATAACAGAATTTAGATGTTATAATGACTTCTGCCAGATGTTAAGAGTTTAAGTACAAAATTGTTAATGGCATAGGTAAGAAAAACTCATTTACTATGCGTAAACATGGACAAGAATTTTCATTAAGTATGAAAGAATTCTGTCTTGTTTGACGTTTTTTTTTCTTTTTATATAGAAGTGAAATAAACCCTTTTAAAACCTGGATCATTAAAATATGCACCAGCAAAGAGTAATAAGCCTCGTGGTCATAGCAGTATATCAGCATACAGGTGTAGTTCTACTAGATGCAGAGACCGTTACAAGATTAAAGAACATGAAGAGAAAAAACATTGAACAGAAATGTCATATGAGGAACTCAACATTGTTACATAATTCCAAAGGGAAATAGCTCATCATCAGAATGTAGGTGAGTAAAACTAGAGATAAGCAACTTACTGGATCACTTCTGTAGAAGACCAAAGAGGTTTGTGTCAAAATAAACCACCTTTTCTTCCATGATGTCCATCCAATTCCTGCTTCGGAATTAAACATGGTTTATGAAATCAAAAGTACCAAATAACAAATAAGTATCACTTCTCCAATGGTCCAAATGGGTCAGTACCTTTAGACAGAACATCCACATTAAATTCACAAAGAAGTATTCTTTTATTTTGAAAATGAAGTCAACATTAACTGCATGAAGTAATCTGTGCTTTAATCATGAAATCATCACTCAAATTTAACAAGTATTTGGTACAGGATGTGATACTGAAATTACGTTTCCATGCGAGTGCATGCATAAATGGGCAACACAGGAAAAAACACAAAACAGAAACTCTAAGTAATGCCAGAGACAGAGATACAATACGGTTTTACTAGGGTTCTTAGAAGATCTCAAACAATCAAACGAGGATTTTTTTCTCAATCCATACACAATAATTCACATAGTCCTACCTACAGATCTTTGGCCTATACTGAATCAGTTAATATACCATACCAAAGAAACATTAAGAAAAGACTGAAGAAGGATGTTTGAAGATGGTCTTTCTTTTTGTCTTTCTTTTTTCAATATTTTCTGTAGAGAAGCAAAGATAAAATGTTGAAGCAAACCTTTGGATGACAAAAATAGTGGGCCACTCTTATAAACCTGCAGGAATTCATAAATTACGGAACATGGATGAGCTGATATTAGAATAAAAATATTAACAAACTGAATACATGAGATCAAATATCTAGTTAAGAAACTGGAAAGTAAGGAATAACTGGAATGAGCAACAAATCATCAGGTTAAGTCAAAAAATCAATCTTCACATAATTGCATTCTCTCACATCTTGGTGCTAACACACACCAATCAGATTCATAGACACACACCTTAGAGTACGTCAATCACACTAATCTTAATAAAGCCTAAACTGGTACCAATAAAATCAAGTGATGATTCTTCTATTGAACACCCATTGCAGAGTTAAACCAGGACTTCACAATCTAGTTCAATTGACTCTCCTTTTATAGCTTGCATATCTGGAGCAATTGCAGATCACTCTTTGTATGACTAAACCATCAAAGTCAGTCCAGACATGTTATTGTATCACAACATTGCAAAATGTGACACAAATGCTATCCTAAACTTTTATAAAACTCTGACTAGCACGTGCGAGCCATACTCAATTTGTATCTGTAGATAATTAAATCTCCTAAGCTCTGCTATATTTACTGTGTTTCCCTTTCTATTATGGAAATTCACTTTTCAAATACAGCATAAAGTCACTCAGCTTCACAACATTTGGGAAGTTGCAGGGCGGGTTATTCACATCATGAATCCATAGGATAACCAAAAAATAGATTCTCATAATTATGACGAAAGTACCTTACTGCCACCATGCTGGGCGGGGCCAGGAGGCGCGGCCGATGGAGGTTGCTCATTTTTGCCGCCTCCTTCAACCTGAAACAGGTGTGGATATTAACCAAACAACAAAATCACCCACATACAAATCAAGACAAAAGGCTGCATTCATCATCACCATCTTCATGCATTGATGATTGGACACGTACCTGGGAGGAGTCTGCTACAGCATTCACATTCGTCATGTTACAACTTCTAAGGAATTACATAAGAGGAACCCATGAAAGGAAACCTGAAAAACGCATGCAAAATGGATAAAAATTCAGATCTTCCGTCAAGCCAAAAAACCAATGCGAATATTACGCAAAAATGTAGAGGGATTCACCTTTCTCTCCTTGCACTCCGGTATATTATTCCAAATTTCTTAGCAAAACGCAAACTTGAAAAATGGGTAGTAGTCGAAATCATCAATGCGGACTTCAATCAAGCCAAATAATGTATAAGTTAAGAGTCTGAGAGGTTAGGAAAAAGGACACCCCCACCCCCTTTTTTTGCTTTTTCTATTCGTACATTCTTACATTCTTACATTCTTACTTTGTACGGATGAGTCATGGGTGGATGCATATTAGACAGATTAATGAGACATAATTTTGAGTAACAGTAACGTTTCCTTACATATCTTCCTGCCATACAAATTTTACATCTTGCTTTCTGATCAAAATATTAATTTTCGTACTTTTAATAATATTAATCATTATATCTATCTACTCTAAATATCCATTATTTATTATTTCACATAGAAATCAAAAACATGTGCTTATATATAGTCACTGATTTAACCCTTTTTTTTTATCTGGCTGGTTTAAAACTATTTAAAGTATATTGCTTGTAGTTTTCAATTTCCTTTTTCATCTAATCTACCGATAAAAAAAAATTCCTTTTTCATTCAAGACATTTGCTAAAATCATGGAATTGAAACTCCCAATGAAATAAATTCCCCACGACTCGGGCTAATGGAGGGCTGAGCGTGAATCAAATGCAAGCTCCTAGTTCACAAAAACGCAAGCATTTTGCCTATTTTGTAGCAGAAGTTTTTGTATGTTCATTATTTTTTCTGGAATGTAACAAACTTCTTCTGATGATCCATGGGATTAGAAATATTATAAGGCATATACTTTGAACTCTGCAAGTTTTCCAATCAGCAAACTGGCACATGAAATGATCAAAACTTCAAGGAATTCTTGAACAAAGGTTGCCTTAAAAGTCAGTAAATATCATCTCTAGGATCTTTCAATGTTTCAATGAATGAATGCTGCCACAAAAGAATTTGAAGTCTATGATCTTAACCTCAAATGTAATGAATTGTCTAAGAAAACTGAGCTCGTGATGTTTGATAAGTTCATTGCTTGCTGATTAAAAGATATGGCCAAATAGGCACTGTCACATTAGTATAAATAAATCTTACTATTCACACAGGATACTTCTGTTGCAGGATATAACTGAAATTACAAGAATAACCAGAGATGCAACATATCTTCAACCATTTCATCTACAAATTCACAAGCACCATGAATGATATGGTATTGAAAAGGTGTGTTGACAAGAATTATAAGGAATGCGTCTGAACGGCACCACAAAGATTTTTCACTGCACTGTCATAGTTCAAGAATCCCATGAACCAGAAGTCATGATCATCGACAGAAATTATCTGGATATACTTTTCGGAAGGATTTGTTTTGCTCGCTGAAGGATTAGCAGCTTTCAGTTGATTCAATGGTATAACCACCTGCATACGTGAGTAGCAATTAGCATTAATCATACTGCCAGTTTAGTACAATTTTTATTTTGACAAGGGTGTGAAGTACAAATTGATGCTCCAGGAACTAGGTAATGGCTGCTAAGGTCTGTATGCTATCAAATGTATATTACAAAGGATCCATGTGAGAAATGAGATCATGAAGAAACAAGGGATGCAAAAGACTTACAGTATTAACGGGATATAACAATGTGGCTTTGATTGATCAAAACAGCAACTTTAGTTACTCCAGCAAAATATAGAGCCAGTGCACCAAAAAATACTAATTTCACAAAAGCAAATTGTATGTGAAAGGATATAGGAAGTAGGAAACGACAACATAGACAAGAAAAAGGACACAGAACTGAGATCGGACAACTCTTATGATGCCATATTATTTTGTATGCATTCAAGTGTTGGTATTCCAATAAAACTCTCGGCCAAATTTGAAAGAGGATAAACATAGATTAATTTAGAAAAGATTTCTCATTAAGCTGCCAATATTGAATCAGTGAATGCAAGAAAAAGTATGTGCAACACCAATCCAGAGTTTATTGTGTCGAATGGTGAAAATGTGTTATTCTCGGAACTAGATGCCAATCTCCTCAATTTCATAAGGAGCAACTCGGGACAATAAAAAGTAGATACATGCTCATAATATGTCATGGGACACAACTAATCATTACCTTATAAAAGCTGTAGTGAACCTCCTCAGCAACTTTGTATGAAAGAGGATTATCACTAGAGAATGCTACTTTGTCAGTGGACAGATACAGGACTCCTACTACAGGACCCGCAGAAGTAGACAAGTAGCATCCATAATACTTTAGGAGTTTTTCCTCTGGAACAGTTTCAAACGTATTCTGATAAACTTTTTCATATCCACCTTCTGCCAAAATCTTGGTACTCTGTGCTATTCTTCCAACGGCAGCATCAGCAACACTTGGGCCTGTTTTCACTGGTTAAAGCAAACTAATATCAGGAACATTTCAGCCTGAATCACCAGTTACTCCAAATTTATTTTCAAAACATTTCCATTGCAACATAAAGCTTCTCAGTAACAGTATTTCCATGGTTATCCCCACTAAATTATTCTCCCAAACCAACCAAATTAATTAAAATGTTACAGTTAAGTTGAAGACACCACCTACATCCATCTACGATATAGCAGAGTAGTAATGAGAAGTATATTTATCTGAGGTAACTTCAAACAAGATACATCTGCAGCAAGATAAAATTGTTTCAAGGAGTTTCAAAACAGAACCTTTTGGGTGCAGGTCTATGGCGTCGGATGACAGAAAGTAATGAAATAGTTAATAATTGCAGAAACCTTACAGAGAATAAGGAACAAAAATGCCAATTTTAAGAAGCAAGTAAACGCTGATCATCCAAGATTCAGCGACAGCAAGCTAAATAGAACAGAAACTCACAGTGCTGCCACATATTTCCAGCCAAGTCTTCAGCTTTCTTAGTTGCCTCTGCAGCCTTCTTTCCCCATTTCCCAAAAACATCCTTTACCTTGTCCACGCTATCTAAATCCCACCAAAACAATATCCCACAGACCAGTCAGTCCCCTAGCTCCTGCCTGAAAAAAAAAAGAACCAGAAAAGAAAGAAAACAAAAAGAACCTACTCTTGGGAGCGGGACCAGCGGAAACATAGGGATTCGACTCCGCAGGCATAGTAGTGGCTCCGGTGTTGCCGCCGGAGACCGGAGCAGGCCCAGACCTCGGGTTCGCACCGGCAACCGATCCCGATGCGGCGGAGCTCCATGTATTGGCAACAGGATTAACATCCTCCGGTTCGAGTTTCGGATACGGAGCGTATCCCACCGGCTGGGCACCTCCGGCGGCTTCAGGTCTTGATTCTTCGGAGTGATACAGGCTTTCGTATGAAGGAGGATTCGATTTTGAATCCGAAGTCATGGTAGAAAAGGTGAAGTGATGATTCAGTTTCGAAGTGGCAAAGTTTGACCATGGAAAGGAAAATTGGAGCAGAGTTGCTGTTGCTGACTTTTCAATTGATTTGTTTGTACTGGAATGGAAACAGCAAGAAATCTAGAATCTTCGAAAAAAGAAAAGTAGAAATTAGATTCATGCATTTGAACAGCTTTTTTTGGTTGATTGCATTTTACTTTAAATCGATCTCCAACAAATTCAATTAATCTAGAATAAAACTATTGATTTCCGAATAATTCAGAATGAAATTACATCAATCACAAACTAAAATTTTAATTCTTTCAATAGTTCACAATCTATGGGATAATAGTATTTTGGAAATGAAAAAGTTGAGATGTATTAATAGGTGCAAACGTGAAATTGAGGGGTGGTTCGGCGTCTCCTCTCCCCCATTCTTTTCTTAGTTACTTTAGTGTAAAATTTTGAAATATTTTGTACTTTTATCCCCTTATTTGCGTCCGCCCCTTATCACTTTAAACTATGTTATTTTCTGTTCTGGCATTCCATGTGAATAATATTGAAATGTTCAGCCGACTGCTCTGATCGATTGTATTCGATTTCTTCGGACAAAACTGCTACAGTAGCTGTAAGCTAACTGCACAGGGCGGACAATTAGCTCGGATGATATGATCAGATTGTATCCTGCTTGGGTTGTGAATTTTATACTAGTTTCTAAATTTTATATGGTGCAAATCAAGATATAAGTGGACAAAAATTTATGGGGTCGTAGGAGCCGAAATTCCAAACTCGAGGAACAAATTATATTGCTCTACTCTACCATTTTCTACCATTTTCTACCATTTCTTCAAAGTCCCAGCCTGGGTTTTCTAGTACCCGAGTCCCCTTTTTATAGGGAGAATTCTTGTGAATGTTGTCCACATGAAGGCATAGGTAATGGACAGCTCATTGACACTTGGCATCTCCGAATGTTCATCCACTTCCAGCACCATCTTCACGTGGGAAATGTGAGATTGGTTTTTTGAGCTGGGGTGGGGAAATGGATGAATGGACCAACTATTTCTGGGCTTATACCATTTACTCCCGGCCCTTTGTCAATTTATAGAAAATAATTCTTTTTTTAAATAGAGTAGTGCATTAAAATAAACTTGGATTTCTTAAGGTGATATTCAAACCTTTACAAAATCTCTCTCCCCGCCTTTTAAGTGTAACATATCAGCGGGTGAGGCTGCTTTCTTATCCCGTCCTTAAGTTTGGTAAGTCTTTTCTTTCCAGTCTTACATTTCATATGCTCCATTGAGGCAGCTGCAATATGTTCCAGAACTCAGTTGTTGAGCCTGCCACCCCTTGTTTCGCTAAATGATCCGCAATGCTATTCCCCTCACGAAACTGATGCCTTATCTGAATTCTCATACTTTTGTATGCAGCTCTGAAATTCCTCCCAGAAATCCCACAATACCACAATGTGCACTGATCTTTCAATATCCATCCCACTAATATCATAGAGTTTGTTTCCAATATTACATCATTCCAACCCTTCAGTTTACATACCCGCAGTTCCTCTATGGTGCGTGCAACTTTGTTGCATTATTTGTACCTGTGGCTAAGTATTTTGAGAAGGCCGCAATGCATATCCCCTGGTGAT
>JAOWBN010216347.1:0-13540 GCA_028565015.1 Pinguicula moranensis
CTTCATTTTTTCAAAAAAAGTTCTTATAATCCAATTATAAGCATAAGAGGGTCTGCGCAAAACACCCCCTAAATCATGTCTAGTCTCATCATTCAATTCTAGATCTTTCATGCTTTCTTCAATTTCATCTGCATTATCATGGGTTAATATCTTGTTCATATTGGATTCATCAAAAGCTACATGCATTGACTCTTCTACAACTAATTCTCTTTTATTGTGTGTCCTATAGGCTTTACTGTGTGAAAAATACCCTAGAAAGATTCCCTCATCACCTTTAACATCGTTATTCAACACAAATCATTTACACCCAAAGGCATGAAAGTAGCTTATGTTAGGTTTTCTTCATTTCCATCGTTCGTATGGTATTATCTTCAAAATGGGTCTAATCATACATCTATTTATTACATAGCATGTGGTGTTCAATGCCTCTTCCCAAAAATAATTTGGTAGGTTATTTTCACACAACATGGTTCTTTTCATTTCCTCAATTGTTCTATTTCTCCTTTTTACAACTCTATTTTGTTGTGGAGTTCTAGGTAAAGAGAATGTATGGTTAATTCCATTTTCTACACATAATTTTATTGAAGGAAGTATTCTCAAATTCTCTACCATGATTACTCCTAATGCCTATGATCTTGTATCTTTTTCATTATGACTTTTATTGGCTAGTTCTTCAAACTTTTCAATTTCTTCATCTTTGCTAGCAAGAAAAAGGGTCCATGTATATCTAGTGTAATTATCGGCTATAACAAACGCATACCTTTTTCCACTAAGACTTGTTTATTTAATTTGTCCAAAAAGGTCCATATGTAATGTTCTAATGCTTTATACGTGGAAATTTCATTTTTTGGCCTGATGGTACTTCTAGTTTGTATACCCTTTTGACATGCATCACACAAACTCTCTTTTTCAAAATTTAGCTTAGGTAGTCCTACTACTAGTTCCTTCTTGACAGTTTTTGAAATAAAATAAAGGTTAGCATGTGCTAGTTTTCTATGCCAAAGCATATATTCATCCTTTTGACTGACTAAACATTTTGCATTGTTGATTGAGATATCTTCTAGATGAACTACATAAATATTGTTTGCCCTAAGTCCAACAAATAAGTTTTTTCCACTAATGATATCTTTTATCTTACAATGGGTGGATTCAAATACTACCCTACAACCTTTATCACACAGTTGACTTATGTGCTAAGCAAATTGTATTTCAATCCACAAACAAAACACACATTTTAACATAGAGTGTGAAGAGTTACCAATTTTACCAATTCCAATAATTTTATCCTTGTTGTTGTCACCGAAGGTTACTTGTCCTTCACTTTTGAGTTCGAGCTGCTTGAATAGACTCTCCTTCCCAGTCATGTGCTTGGAGCATCCACTATCATTTATCAAGAATCCAATCCTATCTTGACTTCTCTGATCTCAAACACACATATGACATTAAATAACATTTGATTTTGGTACCCACACTTTCTTGGGTCCATGGTGATTAGTGGTAACATTCCTTAACTGATCTGTTCTAATCCACAACATTTTGTCTTAACATCTGATGACTTAACTTGATTACAAAGTTGATTATGACCATTTAGATTTTGGCATGTATACAAGAAGCTCTCACAAATGCATATTTTTTTGATGGTTTCTTTATGGCGAATGAATCATTTGCTTAATCATATGCTAAATTATTTTTTGACTTGTCATATCTCGGTGATCCTAGTACCAAATGATTCTATTCCAACATGCAAGATCTTAATATGCTTCTTTAAGTTCTCATTTTTAAGTGCCAAGGCATTTATTTTTCTTTCTGAAAATTAAGGACTTTAGCATCTACAATTTTGTGTGTTTTAGGTTCATTTTTTAAGTCATTGTGTGGTTTAGTTAAGCTCTCAAAATTATTTATTTTAGTGCAAAATATTTAGAGTTAACCTTTCTAAAAGTAATTGTTGCTCATGAAACGAATCACCCAATTCATCAACTAAGATAGATTCATCCAGGAGTACCTCATCACCATCTTTAGCCATATGGCACCATTTGTAGTATCTTTTTCCTCATCTAAACTACTTTCAGCGTTGTCAACCCAAGCAGCAATGAAGGCTTTTTGTTTCTCTCTTTTCACCTTTGAAAGCTTGAGTGATGGATACTCAGTCCTGATGTGTCCAGGTTTGTTCCATTTGTAGTACATCACGTCTACATCTTTACCTTTTTTTTGCTATCAAACCTATTTTTCTTAAAAAAAACCTTCTTACCCTATTGGCAATTAAATGTGATTTGCTCCTCATTGTTTTCATCACGTGAAGAGTATTCTTTGTGGGTTGAGGCAGTAGCTTTGAGTGCTGAGCTCTTCTTCTCTATTATTTCCACTTATTCTCTTCGCTTGCTAGTCATCTTATGAGTCATAAGGTTCCCTATAAGCTCATCAATGGTAAACGACATCAAGTCTCTTGCTTCTTGAATAGATATAATTTTTAGTTCCCATCCTTTTGGAAGTGATTGAGGATTTTTCTAGCAAGATCTTCATTAGCAATAGTTTTACCCAAAGATTTAAGTCATTCACAATATCTATAAATCTAGTAAACATGGATGAAATAAATTCACTATCTCCATTCTAAACAGTTCATACTTACGGGTAAGCATGTGTATCTTTTTACTCTTGAATTGATTTGTACCTTCATGCGTTACTTCTAATTTATCCCAAACGTGAAAGATGTTTGTAGCTTTTGTGTTAAAGGACCTTATCATAAAGTCATTTTTATCCTAATTTTCCTTAGGTTTTACTTTCTCATTTGTATCCTTAGGCGCTCCAGCGCCTTTCATGATGATCTTCTAAAATTGATAGTCAATTGATTGTGTATACATTATCATTCTTCCTTTTCAATAGTTAAAATTGTTTCCATCAAATTTGAGCGGTCTACTTGGAGATTGAACTTCCATAAAAGTAGAGTTAGTGGCAATCATGATCCCAATACCTAGACGATTAAGTAACAAACAAGTAAACCACTAAAGTACTTCCAAGAGGGTGTGTGTGGATTGGAATTATAAATTTTCTTGCTTAATGTATCTTGTTAAGTAGTTTCTTCAATGTTTTATCATACTAGACAAGTTAAACAAATCTTAGTGCAAAAATTTGAAAGAATATAGGGTAATCTGACTATCTTATTACCATCCCTCTTAATGCTCAAATGGTCAATAGTCTAGTGATTTGCATAAAGGTGTCAAGTTTCTTTACATAGGCTTTGGTATTGTTGTTGATTTTCCATGTAAGAGAAAAATGAGATACCCCCATAAAAAAGGAAGAAAATAAGATGGGTGAAAGAAAAACAAAAACAATTATGGAGATCTATTTTTAAAGAACCAAAGACCATGTGTTATTAGTTGATGCCCATCTTTCTAGTTAAACTCCATGTCTTGTGCTCTTTGTAAGTCTAAGACTAGGCCTCAAATGCAGCATTAATTGCATATCTCAATTTCAATCCTTGTTGAGATTCTTGTAATCCCACATGAACCTTTTGTTTGAATGTACGTTATGTCTGCTTCCAACTCCATCAAACTCCACCATATGAGAAGCTCTCACCTAAACACTAGCTTGTATTTGTGAGAGGGTGGAGTTGATGCTTAAATTTGTAACATTCTTGACTCCTACGCATTAAATGATTTGTGGATTGATTGGTACTGCCTAGTACACACACGATAGGGATTACATGATAAGTTGGCTAGAATATAGGTGGTAATCTCTCACATTGACTTTATGCATGAACATAGGAGTGACTAGAATTGAGAAATGGTAAAATGATTGGATCTCTAGCATGCTTGTTAGGAGAGTCTTGGTGTTTCTTATGTTTCTTTTCTTTTTGAGACTTGTCTCTACTTGAGGAGAAGCAAAGATTATGTTTGGGGGATTTTGATTAACTGGGTTTATACCAATTAATTGAGGTTTTTTGCTTAGTTTTTCTTTGTTTCTCTAGTAGTTGTTGTTTTTTTGTTCATTTTACTTGTTTCTTTAGGTGCCCGGGAGAAGAATGCGAAAAGAGATAAAAACAAAATGGATGGAAATGAGCAAGAATTGACCAAGGAAGCCAAGTAGAGATGCAGATGGTCTAACGCCCACCAACATTGAGCTGGCCCCTACCAACAACTAGCAGAAAACAAGTGTAGCATATTTGACACCGACCAAAGATGAGTCAGTGTCT
This sequence comes from Pinguicula moranensis, assembly GCA_028565015.1. NCBI lineage: Eukaryota > Viridiplantae > Streptophyta > Magnoliopsida > Lamiales > Lentibulariaceae > Pinguicula > Pinguicula moranensis. Next base: position 4,190 of record JAOWBN010216347.1, read on the forward strand.
GCCACGGACCATTAGCGGCTTGCCAAAGAAGATTATGGTACCCATCAAAGATGAGACGACAAACTTATCTGACCATTAGTGATGTCTCAAAGCAGATTATGGTGCACGCTGATATATAGCCTGGCACACGCCATCCATCAGTCGAAGACCCTGGACCACATAATGAGTGCTAGAATTGAGGTGCTTTTTTTAAGAAAAAAAAAAGCATGCCAAGAGGTGCTTATTTTTAAGAAGGTTGACCTTCTTAAAATAAGAACAAGTAGTAGAAGGTTGGCTGCGTAAAATACTTATTTCGTAAATCGAGGTGCTTATAATCCAATTATAATTTTAGAAAGCTGCGCAAAACAGGTTACAAATCATCAATCAAATAATTGGTTGGATATTTGTGGTTTCTTTGTTTGGCTCAGTATTATTTGTGATTTCGTAAGAATTTGAAAAACCCAATGGAATGTATTTTAATTAGCATGGACTTTGAAGAAAATAAGAATTCTAATTGGAAATTTTCAAACATTTCTAATTATATAGATGTATAATTTTTTGTATAAGTATAGTGCACACTTTGTAATAATACAAATACGAAGTAAAGTACAAATATTATTATTTTATATCCTACGTACTTCGCCCGGTATAAATAATAGAATTATATAAAATATTATGTGTGGAACGACAGTGAGGCTGATATTAATAAATAAATATCATTATTTTTATTTGTCCACCCCAAAAAAATCATTGAAAATATATATATATATATATTTGGATATATTATGAGAAGAAGATAATTGAAGAAGGACAATTAAAAATAAAAAACCAAAACCAAAACCAAAAACAAAACTTAAAAGAATATAAAATATGCCCATGAGCTGCAATAACGATGTTGGAAAATAAAAAGAAAAAAAGAATCAATGCCTTTTAACTGTAAACAAAATGAATTCCAACTTATCTAAAAAAGCATGAATTTCAATCGTACTAGAAAGTAGAAACTATTCATATCGTTAATGCAAACCTATTTTTATTCCCTACAAAATGAAGTGCAAAGTGCCCCCGGAGAACAGATTGTAGTAGTTCTATCATATACTGCCACGTCGACACCTAGCAAAGAAACGGATGCAAACCTATTTATATTCCACTCTTTATTCTTCCTTTTCCACTCCCTCCGTTGTTTGACTGTTTCTCATCTCTCCGCTACGGGGTACCATTTCTCTCTCTACAATACTTTCTTACTCACAAACCCTATACCCCGACAGATTTAATTAAACGGACAATTGGTTGGAGGTCTTTTCAATTTCTTGTTTGGTTTTCTCAATAGTTTGCAGATTTGTTGCGAAAATGGCGAGCTCTGCTACCGGTAATGTCTATATTCATGTCATCGAGGACGTTATCAACAAGGTCCGCGATGAGTTTGTCAACAACGGTGGCCCAGGCGAGGGTGTTCTGAATGAGCTCCAAGGAGTAATAAGTTCTCAATCCTTCATACTTTATTATTGGGTGATTCTTATTTATTGTAGGGTTTTCGGAAACGTTCAAATGCAGTTTGATTTGCTGGGGCTGGGGTTATGCAGATATTTTCTATTTACACTAAGAGAGGGTCGAGTTTTGCCTTTTCGGTTTCTTCATTCTGTAGTTGGGTTGGGTCTTAATTTATATTGAAAATTTATAGCTATGGGAACTCAAGATGATGCAAGCTCGTGCTATTTTGGGTCCCATAGATAGGTCAGCGACACAGAAGGCTATACCAGGTGGTCCTGTTACGCCAAATCCTGTTCATGACCTCAACGTACCCTATGAAGGCACAGAGGAGTATGAAACCCCCACAGCTGATTTACTTTTCCCCCCGGTAAGGGCACATTGTAGTTTGTGCCCTGGCAGTTATGCATTTAAACTTTATGATAAAACATTTAATCCATTTCTTTTTAATTCCTGGGCAGACTCCACTGCAAACTCCCATGCAGACACCACTTCCTGGAACTGGGCAAACTCCATTGCCTGGAATAGCTCAGACCCCATTCCCTGGAACAGTGCAGACTCCACTTCCTGGCAGTGATAGTGGTTCCTTGTATAATATTCCTACTGGTGGCACCCCAATCACCCCTAATGAATATTTATCTACTAATGAAAACGGTGGTGTTTCTGAGGTAAAAGCTGCACCAGGAAGACCTAGCCCATATATGGTAAATTCACTTGCTGAAACATCTTTTTCTTTTGTTCACTTCTTGCTTTACTAATTGATATGTAATTGAAACACTTAATGTCAAGTTTTTTTTTTTTTTTGTATTATCAATGCTAAGTATGCTGGTAATCTGTTTGCTGTAAAGCTCTATGAACATTTCAGTAAACTCCTTTTCCTTTTTGTGAATAGTGATGATTATTTCCCCCTGCAGCAGCCACCATCTTCCTGGATAACTCAAAGGCCTCCTCTCGATGTGAATGTGGGTGAGTACAAGATTCAAGCATTTGCAAACAACAATTATACGACGTGCAGTATTCATATAAAGATGCCAATCTGAAGCAGTGGCAGCGACTCCCGCTTGTTGGATTCAGCCAATTGCTTGTATTAAATTATTCTGTATTTTCCAGCTTATGTGGAAGGTCGGGAAGATAGTGACAGAGGAGCCCCTAATCACCCCACAACTCAGGTAATTGATGTTCAGGTTCAGCTTGTCAACTATACTATTAGTTTACTTAAGAATAAATAGACTTGTGTCAACGTATGCTGATTGTTGGATTGCTAAACTTCTTAAAGCTTGATTCGACTTGCAAGGTAAGAATTATTATTCAACCACCCCTTCACCCCCTCCTTTGAAGGCAGAAAGAGTTTTTGAGGTATTGCGTACAAAATGTATCAGTCATCTAAACAGGATTTTTTAACTTGCAACTGAAGATGAATTATACGCTATTTTGCTGGCCTTTTCTTTTGTTTAATTTGTTTAAAATATGAATCTAATCTGGACAGACCTCAGTTCTAATACAAGAATAGAAAAGAAAGTCTAATACATAAAAAAATGTCAGCATCACATAGTTGGGCTTATTGAAAATCTCAAAAAATGATTCCCTTTATTAGATGGCATAAACACTACTTTCGATTATTTTTTACGTTTGAAAGTCCTAGAATAAAATTATGAGGCGGTGATGCCAGGGATATAATATATCATAACTGATCGCAGAAGTACATTAATGTTAGAAAGGTTCTTTGTTCATGGAATGTTGTCTAATATAATTGTAGTAGTTTGTGTTTTGACCTTATGTCTCTGTCTTCACTTCTCTAAAAGATTTGCGAAAGCTGGTTTCCGTGTCAAGTAAAGGCAGACCAATAACTTGAGTGGACGATAACTTTTGAAAAGAAATTTACACAAAGGTTCTTAAAGCTTGCCCTTTACTATCTCTTTCAAGTTTAATGGAGTTGTTGAGTTTGGCCTTGCTATCGGCTCTACCCCAGTTGTTCTTATATTCATAAGAAACTTACTGTAAACTGAATGCTGACTGTTTCGTTTGGTAGTTGTGAGTTCATGCTTTTTCCTTCTCTTTCAGTTATGGTTCCTTCTAAACTCTTATATGCTACTAAAGGTCCAACCATTTATCAGAATTGAAAACTAAAGAATGTTGGACCACTTGTTCTTTCAGTTTTGGATTCATTTTCTTATCAATATTGGAGATAGGCAGCAACAATCATCTTGGGACCTTGTAGGGGAACATGCCCGACAAAATTTAACTATTTTTTTTTCTCAAGATGACATGATATGGAACAAACTAATGCTTTATATTGAGGACATATGCATAGAATGGTGTCGGGCAAATTTATTTTGAATTTTGTGCTTAAAGTTTGTGGCAGTAATTATGCATTCTTAATATTTCTGTTTCCCGGCATCTATTAGCATATTTGCGCTTCCGGTAAGTTTGGGTCAATTTTCTGTAGTCTGATTCTTGATTAGCCTTTTGGTTTATTCCAACATTGTGCTCAAGTTGTTTGTGTAAAAGAAAGGTCGAACTTATTCTCTTTGGTTGAGTACCTTAAACAGTGTTATCCTACCTAATCATTTTTGCTAATATGGTATTCTTCTCAAAATTCCGTGTGCATTGATGCATCATGCACTAATGTTCTAATTATGATTTTTAGTGTTGTCATTCAATATTTCCAAGTTGTTATTACAACTTCCCCATGACATTTTTCTCCAAAATTACTTTTAAGGATGAAATACAATTTAGACTAGAATGCCAAAATATATGATTTCATAGACGGAGACCTGAAAACTTTTGTACAGTCATCATGTATCTAGCACTGAATTCTTTATTGTTAATCTCCCCTGATCCCCTCTCATTCAAGGCATATTACTACTATGTTTTCATGCTTGCTCACCAGTTCAAGCTCATTAGGGCCTTAGGCTCTAGTCTACTTCAATAAACTCGAAATTTTCCATTGTGATATTTTAATTTTTCATATATATATATATATATATATATTAGTGTGTGTTGTTCTGTGAGTTTGAATCCCTTGGCTGTTTTGTAAGTCGTCCCATATGGCTATCCATACTCGCTTTGCATCATCTCTGTATCCATAGCTCTATATGCAGGTCCAATATGCTTTATTTGTTTGTTCCTCTACTTTGAAAAAAGAAATCCAACTTTGAATGAACCATGGATTTCTTCTTGGGCGATTTTGAAAAATATAAAAGCTGCTTTAGGGTATTGCTTTCCTGGGTACCTTTCGTGGTTAGTCCTTTCATGGAACATAAGTAAATCAATGTTTCAGTTGATATTCCTAAAAAACATTTCTACGAGCAAGGCAAAACTAATGCACCCACATAGTGAGTCCATAACTTGAAATCTCGTAGACGGGAATGCTAATTGCTTATTATTTGCTAGTTCATTTTACTTGCAAAGGTGCCATTTTGTATGTAACCGGTGCTGAGCAAGACGTCGACTTCAAGTGTGGGATCCATTACTTACTCTGTGATTGATGTAAAACAGAATGGGAGCAATAATCATAGGAATAGTATGAATTTATTTTCCTTAGAGTTAGAGCATGCAATTACTTCGGTTCCGCCAGAGTATTTCATTAGTATGATTTTCCTTTTAATTTTTATTCTCATACAGTAAGGCACCAATCTTTTCCAAGAAAGTCTTTGTGGGACAGCAGCACATTTTTGGCATAACTCGGAGAAATTTTCTTATTTTAAGTTGCAATTCATTATCATCCCTGTAACCAACGTACTGCCTGATGGTACTTCAGGATTTCTTCATCTCTTCTGGAAAACGGAAAAGGGAGAACTTGCCTCTGCATTATCGTGCTGGTGGGTACATCCCACAGCAAGATGGAGCTGGAGATTCGCCGCCAGATGCGATGAAGGTATCCATGTTGCTCAAGCATCTCTATAGTTTGGTCTTTATAGTTATTAAGGGTTAATGGTGTATATTTGATTTGCATAAGATACAACGTCTGAGTTTTTAATTGTTTATTTTCGAACCTTGTTACTGGTTTTCTTATCCTTTAAGGTTGGCGCTATATTTTGAGCTATTTTTGAAGAAGATCTGACTTACCTTTCTGATTAGTTACAAAATATTCTGCTAATTTTTTAATTATTGTCCCACAATGCACTTGCTCTATTTCATTAAAATTCTTTTTCACCTCATGAAGAAAAACTGGGCCCTAATGTGATTGTAGTGCCACATCTTGGGACTATGATAATGGTGTTGACTCCACCCCAGGAAATGGGGAGTCTAGGCATTTCCCATGGCTTCAGTGTTATTTTTTCATGGATATGGGATTCACCAATGTGTTGTTAAACTTATTTACGTTGGGTAAATATTTGGTGTACCTTAAGACTCTTAATGTTGCAAACCCTTGAAAAACCAGAGGGAGACTTGTTGACCTATTTGATAATTTATTATTTCCTACCATGCCACGATATTGGTGTACTTCTAAATGACAGGCAAACATTTTTCTATATCTCATTTCGTAGGTGATTCAAGAAACTCTCCGGTTTCAAGGGGGCTCTTCTAGGTTATCTCAGATGGATGGTCCTCCTATACCTGACCCATATGATGATGTTCTTTCTACACCCAATGTTAGTTCTGTCATGATATTGTCTTCAGTTGGTTTATTTCATGTGTGGTCATGGTTTTTAAGTAGACGACAACCTATGTACCCCTTAGATTTTTTTGTCTGACTGCATTGTTTAACATCTAAAGCGAACTCTTTTCATTGAATTCTTGAAACCAATTGAGAATCCTATCTATAGCATGTCACAACATTTTCTTAGAGGTGTGTTTCTAATGTGATCTTCTCAAGAGGGAAATTAGGGATTATGAGACCTGATATTTGTGATATTTGTATTTGTGTTCTTTCACAGCTTGCCTCTTTTGTTACTTGTCAGAAAGTGGACTCGTGGATTCATTGTATATGAGAACAAAATAAAAAAAAACATTTGAAATTCTACACAATTCAGATATACCATACTGACAAGAAGTAGAAAAGAAAAATACTGACAAGAAGTACATATTGGATTGCCTCTATTTCTCAGAATTTCGAATACTCGATGATGATTCACCATTTTTTAAAGCACTAATCTGAACACAAAAACTTATTGGTGACTTTGTATTTTAAGCTGGGAATTTTTTTGGGTATGATTTATTTGTCTGCTTAATATTTTGTTGGACTCTTAATATTTTGCTTTTCTTTTCAAGTCACTTGCCCATCTTTATAGTTGTTGAGCTACAACCGCTGCCAGGAGCTACTTAATCTCTCATTATACAGGCAGCCAACTGAAAGTTGCATAATTAGTTTTAATAATCAGTTGCACTTTTGTTTAGTTAACATTAGACGTATAACAAAGTCTTTAGAGAATGGAAAGAGATAATTAGTGTACTTATGGTGGTTGATAAGCATATTGTGTGTTCTGTAGTGTTGTTCCTAGCAGATAATTTTCTCATCATGATCATTTTTTTTTAATTAAAATTCCATCCTCTTATTAAGTGACCCTCTTTAGGTGAGGGCCAAACCTAAACAAGGCAAGCCTAGGTTCCAAAACACTGCCTGCCTTCTTACATTTTAGAAGACAGCCTGACATCCATAAACACAAAAACCAAAAGTCCTTCCTTCTCAAGGGGGATAAGTAGGCTGTTGTAATTACAAAAAGGCTTCCATCATCAGCAGGTCCGGAGGCTAGGTAGACCATGCTTGTCCAGTCTGAGCATGCCCTAATCATTTACCCAGTGTTCTAAGTTTCTTTTGTTTGCTGAATACTTCATTATTATTTGATTTGGATCAAATGTTACTAATTCTTTGGAAAATTGGGTTTATTTGTTTTTAAGATATACAATTATCAAGGAGTTGTCAATGAAGACTACAATATAGTGAACACGCCTGTACCAGGTTGTAATGCCAAGCATCTGATTTGAACAACTTTGAATACCTTAAAGTAACTGTAGCTCCAATAATCATATAATTTAATGTGCACCTCTAGAGATGCAAGTTGCAACTCCTGCTCCTATCCGGAATGAAATTGGAGATGATGTGGATGATGAACCCTTGAATGAAGAAGATGATGATGATGATGATCTGGATGATGTGGGTCAAGGGGAGGATCTGAACACAACTCATTTGGTCCTAGCTCAGTTTGACAAGGTAGTGACTCGTGAGTTAAAACTTCTGGGGTTTCTGTTTTTTTTCACGGTTTCTCTCTTGATAGTATTCATATGTCTCTTTCAGATAATTACCACCCCCAAAAATGTATCTTTCAGATGAGTTATTCTAAATAGTGCTTCCTAATTCAGGTGACGAGAACCAAGAGCAGGTGGAAATGCACCTTGAAGGATGGCATCATGCATATAAACAATAAAGACATTCTGTTCAACAAGGTAGAAGGCGTTGTTGCCTATCGTACTATGCTGCTCATCTTTGCATTTTTCAGTAGTTGTCTGGAAATTTTGTATGACGTTTCTTGAACTTTATTTTTCTCTCAGGCTACTGGAGAGTTTGACTTCTGATTTTGTTGGTTTTGGTGCTTCAATTCAGCGGAATTGGTCTTGGTCTTGGTCTTGGTCTTGATTTCGATGGTAACATGAAAAAAGGAGAACAGATTGTGATGTTCATGTACATACCAGATTTTGGGTCCGAGGTGTGGTTATAAAATGTGCGGTACCTGTATTCTCGTCAAATTTTATTAAATTAGCCTTTGCATATTTTGATACTATTACGAATTGATCAGTTAATATGTATACTAATGTTTACTTATTGACATAAGATAAGCATGGTTTTTAGGGACTGTTTTGCACAGGCTTCTTGAAATTATAATTGGCTTATAAGCACATTTTTTTTAGAAATGAGTGTTTTACGCAATCAATCTTCTACTACTTGTTCTTATTTTATGAAGGTAAACCTTCTAAAAAAAGCACTTCAATTCCGGCACAACCGATGATCGGCGGGATTCCGGCACGGCGGGTTCGAAAAATTTTGGACCCTCCGAGGCATATATATTCTAAAAATAATTATCTAAATACCACCTCTTTTAAAAATAATAAAAAGTAGTAGAAGAAAGACGGCGCAAAATAATTATCTAAACACCACCAATGTCGTCGTTCGCCGCCGCAGCTCATTCACTCCCCATCAATCATCATTCCTTCGGCGGCGGTCTCCCGCCACTGCCGCAGCTCTTCATCAACAGTTCTCCTTCCCCAATCCTCCACCCCCAAAGCCATTTTCCTATTTAATCTTCTCTCCACCTCATCCTCACCTCAAAACCCTAAACCTTCCCAATCTCCCCTTTCTTTCTTTGAATCCTTGGTTTCTCCCAAATCTCTCGGTGTCTCTCTCGCTGTCTCCGGAGCCTCCTGTATTCTCTCCCATATTGCCGGCCCTGTTATCTCTCGCACCTGCTTTCTCTTCAATGCTGGCGGCGTAGGTGGCGGAAGCAACCGTGACGGAAGTGGCGGCGGTGGAGGCAGCGAAGGAGGAAATAACGGTAGTGATTTCAGGCGCATTTTCTGTCCTACAGCTATAGCTAAAGACGACGATTCCCAGCAAGATTGGGATTCCCATGGACTGCCTGCCAACATTGTGGTCAACTGAACAAACTCAGTGGATTCAAAAAGTACAAAGTCTCCGAAATACTCTTCTTTGATCGCAGACGCGGCTCCACTGTTGGCACTGAAGACTCCTTTTTTGAGATGGTTTCTCTCCGGCCTGGGGGTGTTTACACCAAGGCTCAGCTACAGAAAGAGCTTGAAACCCTAGCCACGTGCGGAATGTTCGAGAAAGTTGACTTGGAAACAAAAACCAATGCTAATGGTACTATTAATATAACCATTCCATTCCTTGAGTCGACATGGCAATCTGCTGATAGATTCAGATGTATCAAT
>JAOWBN010216358.1:0-13539 GCA_028565015.1 Pinguicula moranensis
CCCTTCTGGAACTTCCTTTAGCGGTGGCTTCAAACACTTCAAATGAAAGCCATTCAAGCAATCATCACACTCAATCAAAATTTGACTTCGAGCAGGCTTAAAACACACTCTGCATTCCTCAACCACCGGATCCTCATTATCAGAGCTAGCATCCTCCCTCCTCTTAACATAAACATCATCCAATGCAGAAAACACGACCCCATCAAACACCACTTTTTTGTAATACACCCTTTTCTTAACTGCCTTGTCAGCATTCCTATTACTGCCCCTCCTTGCGGTACATCTTTCCTCAGTTTTCTCAGCTAATTTATCGGAAAATTTCCTCTTCCTCTTGGGCTCAGTCACCTGAGGAGATGTAGGGATTATTGAAGTGGAAAGAGGTGAATGTGGCCGGGAAGGGGCAGTCTCGTCCTTTATGGCGGAATGTAGGGATTTCTGTGGTGGTGTTGAGGCGGAGAGGCGGAGGGAGCGACGGGGAGTACCCGTGGTTGGGGTTGAGGCCAATGGGGTTACGGGGGCAATGAGGTAGTCCGGAGAGGAAATGTGCTGCCTTCTTTTCGGAGTTTTAATAACGGACACCCTTGATTTCTCCATTTTCGGAGTTTCAGCCGCCATTGTAAGATCTGGAGGTGAACACGGTGGCGGCGGCAGACTCAATTTTCCGATGGCGATGGAGAGGGAGTGGAATCGGGTACCAGTTCTCAAATTGTAGTGAAAATTGGCGGGAAAATTATCAAGGTTTTTGGCGCCTGGTCTAATATTATTGCCCTGTTTTGCGCAGCCTTCTTAAAATTATAATTTTCTTATAATCACATTTCCCGCCAAAAATAACTCTTCATTTTTTCAAAAAAAGTTCTTATAATCCAATTATAAGCATAAGAGGGTCTGCGCAAAACACCCCATACATGATAATTAATCGAGTATTGACAATGACATAGTCGATAGTTGGCGGACGTAGAAACTATTTTTAGGTGGTGCCTGGTGGCAAAATATATTTTAGCGGGTTATAGAAAATTAGGCATAAATAAAAAAATTTGCAGAGCAATATATTTTTTGGGGCGAAAAAATAATTTATTTGTTTAATAATTATAAAAAATAATAATTTTACAAATTCAAATAATGTTAAATTTTTTTATCTAATTTATTTAGTTTTATAAAATCGAGAAAAAAAATTGAAATAAAAAATTTAATTCAAAAAAAATACTAAAATCTGAATAAAAATTAATAATATTATCTTTTAAAGATATCCAAAATAGCTTGAAATAAAAATTTAATTACAAAAAAATATTTTTTTTACTTATGTTTTATTTTAATTATTTTAAATAAAATAGATATAAAAAAATTGGGGTGGAGTGAGGTGGGATTGGACGCAGGGAGGGCCAGGCCCCACTGGCCCCCTATACCCCGCCCTTGGCCTTTCCTATTGTAATTTAGTATTTATACTTAATAATTTATTAATTAAATTGGGTAATTAATTGAAATCGGGTGAACAAGCGCATAACTAAAATGCTCTGTTAAAATAAATTAAAAAGCAATTTTAATTTTTAGAAAAGCAATTTACAAAAATTACCACCAGGCACCAATGGTGCTCTATACAAGTACAAAAATACCCTTACAACAAGGCTAATATATTGTGCCATATTTTATTCTTCCACGTCTTTGTTTAATTTGCGCTTCTTCTTCTCGTGACATCCGCTGGGGCTGGCTGAGCAAGACTGCGTGCTCGACTAAAGGTCCAATTTTCGCGGTTGCAAGTTTCCGGTCAATGTGTAACAAACCGTTGCCGATTGTTACTAGGTGTTACCGAAAATTGAGGCAAGAAAAGACTGTTGCAGAAACGTAGGGGGGAGAATGTTCTGGATTGGGGGAGAAAGGAGATAAAGACAGAGAGAGACAGAGATTCTCAAAATACTTAATTCTTCATAACTCCAAAATGAGACTAAATTCCAGATATATTGTCCACCTCTCACAATTAGGCTTAGTCTCGCACGCTTTCACACTTACTACAATACTAAAACATAACTACTATTAAATAAGCAATAAAAGATAACAATTCTCCAAGTTCAAGTTTCAGTAACTCTTCTTCACCGTTTGTCAATTCCTCATCTTGAGATCCAGCCTTACTCACTTTCTTCAACCTTTTGCTCATCTTGGACTTCAGCTTCCAGTCAGATAAAGGCTGCACAGCTCTTGTATGATGGCTTGTTACATCCCCACCTTCTCTTTTTTTGATCCTTGATCACAAGGATCTACATGAGGAAAGTATTTAGTCATGAGGGCAGCCTCTGCCCAAGTAGACTGCTCTGGCACAGAACCACTCCAATGTATCAGCCACTGTTCCACCGGTCCTCCTTTCCCAAGCTTCATCCTCTTATCAAGTACATGCAATGGAGAAATCACAAAACTTCCATCTTCTTTCATTTTTGGAGGCTCACCTGACAGCTTTTCTTTATCTTTAAGCCTTTCTTTGAGTAGGGAAACATGGAAAACAGGATGTATCTTGCATCCTTCAGGTAAGTCGAGCTTATAGGCCACTGCTCCTATTCATTCAATCACCATATAGGGGCCATAATACCGTGGGGAGAGCTTCATGTTGCGCCTGAATTGCAGGGGATTCTGGCGGTAGGGATGTAACTTAAGGTATACTTTATTCCCCACTTCAAAGGCTCGCTCCACCCTATGCTTGTCAGCATTAATTTTCATCCTCTCTACTACCCTCATCAGGTTCTGCTTCAACAGCTCCATTATAGACTCTTTCTAGAGCAAGAATTCCTTGACTGGGATCCCCTCTGCGCTGGCAGATAATGGCATGGGAATATGTTGTGCATCATATCCATAAAGTGCCTTGAAGGGAGTCATCCCAACGCTGGTGTGATGAGTGGTATTATACCAAAACTCTGCCAAGGGTAACCATCTATACCAAGTTGCTGGTTTCTGTGAACACATGCTCCTCAAATAAGTTTCCAAACACCGGTTAACACGCTCAGTTTGACCATCACTCCGCGGATGGTAAGCAAAGCTGATTGCCAGTTTCACCCCGGATAGTTTCATCAATTCACTCCATAGCATGTTGGTGAAGATTCTGTCTCTGTCAGTCACAATCTCATTTGGTAGCCCATGTAGTCTATATATTTGATCAATGAACACCTTGGCAACTGCTTCAGCCGTATAAGGATGTTTAAGGCCCAAGAAATGGTTGTACTTACTAAATCGATCTACTACCACCATTATAACTTGTTTGCCATCAGATCTTGGCAAACCTTCAATAAAATCCATCCCAATGCTACTCCATGGTAAGGAAGGAATTTGCAGTGGTTGTAAAAGTCCTGCGTGGGCAGAAGTATCAGCCTTACTGCTAGCACACACTTCACATTCTTTCACCCATTCTTCCACCTCTCTTTTCATCTCTGTGGCCAGTAGAAATAATTCTTGATCCTGCTCAGTGAGGTCTGTATTCCTGAGTGTCCCCTCAACAAGTGAGTTAAGTAAGGTAATTATGATAGAGTACTTCAAACCTGTTCCTTTACCAATGCAGATCATGTTCCCACGCCTCAGCAACCCATTGTGGAGCATATAGTCTGGATAAGTGTCTGCTTTCACAAACTTAGCTTGTAGTATGTTGGAAAACATGGGATCTGTCACATAGCTCTCCATCAGCTCTTGCACTCAATCTGCTTTTACTTCTGATATGCTGTGGCAACTGGCACTGATTTCAGGCTCAAACCTAGACAAGGCATCAGCTGTCAGGTTCTCCACTCCTCTTTTGTAGTGCACTACATAAACATAACCAAGTAACTTAGAGGTGATCTTTTGTTGAGTGATTATATGTAGCCTTTGTTCCAACAAATGTTTCAAGGCCTGCTGGTCAGTCTTTATGACGAAGGAAGATCCCAGTAAATAGCTGCTCCATTTCTTCACCGCTAGCACCACTGCCAATAACTCTTTCTCATAGGTAGATAACCCCAGTTGCCTTTGGCTAAGTGACTTACTGAAATATGCAACCGGCCCTCCCATTCTGTGTAAGAACAACTCCAATTCCAAGATCACTAGCATTAGCCTCAATAACAAATTTCTCTTCAAAATTTGGCAGATTTAGTACCAGGGTAGAACACATGGCCCTCTTCATACTGTCCAATGCTTCATCAGCCTCCTTACCCCACTGAAATCCATCCTTCTTCAACAGTTTGGTAAGTGGCTTACTCTTTGTTCCATAATATTTAATAAACTTGCGGTAATAGCCAGTGAGGCCTAGAAAGCCTCTCAAGGATTTCAGTGAAGTAGGCTTGGGCCAGTTTATCATAGCTTTAATTTTCTCCGGATCTGTTGCTACTCCCCCTCCAGAAAATGACATGTCCAAGATACTCAATGCTTTTCTGGCCGAAAGAACATTTAGATCTTTTGGGAAAAAACTGATGGCTTCTCATGATTTCTAAAACAGACTTCAAATGAATGAGATGCTCCTCCCAGCTGCGGCTATACACAAGTATGTCGTAAAAAAAACTAATACAAACTTGCGGGTAAAACGAGAAAATACCTGATTCATTAATGATTGGAAGGTGGCAGGGGCGTTGCACAGCCCAAAAGGCATCACCAAGAACTCAAACTGCCTGTGGTGTGTAACAAAGCTATTTAGATAGATATCTTCCTCCTTCATTCTTATTTGAAAGTAACCTGCTCTCAGGTCCAGCTTACTAAACCACCTTGCTCCATGAAGTTCATCCATCAACTCATCAATCACGGGTATAGGGAATTTGTTTTTTACAGTTAGGTTGTTCAAGTATCGATAGTCCACACATAATCTCCACCCTCCGTCTTTCTTTTTCACTAACAAAACTGGAGATGTGAAGGGACTGTTGCTCCTCATTATCAGACCTGCTTCAAGAAGTTCCCCCACTATTTTCTCAATATCATCCTTTTGATAATGAGGGGCTCTATACGGAACTTGCTTCTTGGGTACTGCGTTTGGTGCTAAGTAAATGCTATGCTCAACTTCCCGTGGTGGAGGAAGATCCTTAGGCTCCTGGAAAATATCAGAGTACTCTTCTAGCAGCCTCTTCAAATCCTCAGCATCTGGACTACACTACCTTCTGATCCTCAGTCATCTAAATCTTGCCATCAACACCTTTTCTGAATATTGCTTGGTTCCAACTGTTAGTGTCCAAGTTATAGAATTTTGCCCTCACCACTTCCCCATCTTTCTCACCTTCAACAGTATACAGTTTGCCAATAGAGGTAGCACCCCCCCTTTTTTATCAATCTATTCATCTTTTTGACTCATATAAATTTCAACTCCTTTTGACCCTAGTATGCTTGTATCTCAAAAGGCTTCCCCTGTTTGATGATGGTGATAACCATGTTATTATAGTCATGCAACACTAATCCATGTTTCCTCATCCAATCCCCTCCTAGTATTAAGTCAGCGCTACGTAGAGGAAAGGTTCGGGGTGAACAAGAGAATTCCTCTCCTTGCATAATCCAGTTGAAGCCCCTACACTTCACTTCACTCAGTCTCTTCACACCATCAGCAACCTCCACCATCATTGGAGTAGAATACTCCATGTCACAACCCATTCTCTCGGCTAGCTTCTGGTCTATGGAACAATGGGAACTACCACTATCAAACAATATCTGAAGGGGTTCTCCTTTAAACCATCCCCTGACTCTATAAGTGTTGATGCTACTATTGCCTGAGATAGCATTCAAGGATAAGTTACCCTCTCCCCCATTCTCTTATGCTTCACATTCTTCAAGGCTGAATTCTCCCAACAACTTATCAGCTAGCTCCAAGTCAGTGTCAGCTTCAGCCTGCAGAGCAAAGATCTTCGTATCACACTTATGCCCTGGAACGAATGGAGCACCGCACTTGAAACAAAGTTTTTTCTCAAATCTTTCTTTCATTCGAGCATCTGTTATGAACCTTCTCTTTTCAGGAGCATTAACTGGTTTTCCCCGTTGTGGTGCTTGAGCTACCGGTCTGTTAGCTTGCCTAAATCCCAGTTTCTGAATGGCGCCTGCTACTATTTTGTCCACCAAATACGTAACTGAACGCTCTTGCCTCTTGGCTGATGCAATTGCTTGCAGTAAGATTGTAGGATGATCATCTCTCACTGCAGATCTCAACTCAAACTGGAGACTCCCTATGAACTTCTCCTTGTAAAATATTTCACCAAAATCCGGATAAGTTGTCATCACTGAGGTGACTAAAGGATCAAAACGGCGGAGTAGATCCTGCAGTGACTCTCCACTCTGCTGCTTCATGCACATAAACTTCTCTAGCAGGTTGTCAGGGTCTTCCATATCAAAACGCACAAGGATAGCAGCAATAAATGCATCCCAATCATACGGCTTGGGTGGTCTTAAGCTCCTAAACCATTCATCAGCATCATCTTCAAAATGCATCCTTGCAAACTCTACCCGCTCATAGTCATAAATTCCAGTGTAGATGGAGAAGTAGTTGTTGCATCTTTCAACCCATGATCTAGGATTTTTACCAAAGAATTTGGGAAAATCCGCATATGGCATTTTTGCCTTCCTCATCCTCCCTACATCCTCATAACCATAATCCTCCACATCCATGCCATGGTTCTTCGTATAAGCAGGTTGATAGTTAATAGGGGTTGGCGGCGGTCTATTACCTCCAAAGGTACCAGCGTTCTTATCCGGGGGGTCTCCCAGAATAAATTTGTTAGTGTTCTGTTTATGGAAGAGTTCCACCAACGACATCACTTGCTTCTCAATCCTTTGCTGAAATAGCACCATTGATTGTTCAGATCTAGCAATTTGTGACTTGAACCCGCTAGTATTCTCGTGCATCCCTTCAGTTATATGATCTAGCCTAATCTTCACCAACTCCACTTCTTTCTCCAACCCTCCTGTAGCCTCTTCTATATCTTGGCCAGTATCCATAGCTATAGGTTGTATTGACCGTACGACCCGCTTCCCCGAGGCAATATCATGCTTAATCCGTGTCATCTCGTTTGTAGCTTCATCCTGAGATGATTTAGATACTGAATCTACCATGATTTGAGGCTTCTTGTGTTTTCTTTGAGCTATTGTGAGAGTTTAGTTTGGATCCACAAGCAACCTCACTCTAAGATACCAGTTGTAACAAATCGTTGCCGATTGTTACTGGGTGTTACCAGAAATTGAGGCAAGAAAAGACTGTTGCAGAGACGTAGGGGAGAGAATGTTTTGGATTGGGGAAGAAGGAGATAAAGACAAAGAGAGACAGAGATTCTCAAAATACTTAATTCTTCATAACTCCAAAATGAGACAAAATTCCAGATATACTGTCCACCTCTCACAAACAGGCTTAGTCTCGCACGCTTTCACACTTACTACAATACTAAAACATAACTACTATTAAATAAGCGGTAAAATATAACAATTCTCCAAGTGTCAGCACTTCTTCAAGTCTCAGCAACTCTTCTTCCACCGTTTGTCAATTCCTCATCTTGAGATCCAGCCTTACTCACTTTCTTCAACCTTTTGCTCCTCTTGGACTTCAGCTTCCAATCAAATAAAGGCAGCACAGCTCCCGGATGATGGCTCGTTACACAATGTCCTCCGAATTTTCCGTCCTTCATCCCATCTCCACGCAAGCTTTCCGTGAGTGTCATGTAGTTCAACAAAGGATTTGCAAAATTTTAGTCAAGCTTCATCCACCCGATTTTTGCACATTCATTAATCTGTGTACTCCTGTTCTATGTTCTTGTTTCATATATAATTGAGTGGATTTGTTGGTATTTGGTTCCTCGCCTGACTATTGTAGCCGTCTGATTTTCGGAACCCTTCGCGAGTAGGGGTATGTTTTCAGATCCGTCTGCATCAATTTATCCCCTATTTCGGTACCTTGCGCCAAATTCTTAATGAGCTTGGGAGAATGGCTCAGGCCCAAGGACGGATCTAGAAGAAAAATATATATAGGGGAGCCAAAATAATTTTTTAGGGGAAATTTTTTTATGAGGGTCCAATTTTTTTTTTTTTGAGAATAAATAATATTTGTACTAGCTTATTCAATTTTTTTTTAGATTCAAATACATTGTTTGAATGAAATATTACTAAAATTTGGCCAAATTACATTAAAAAAAATTCAATTATATTTTTTTTTTGTCAAAATATATTTAAAGGTATCCAAAACTTTGTGGGACTGGACCCTCTCCCGACCCCCCCAATTCCTCCCCTGCTCGGGCCTACATATGTGGGAAACCAGAGTTCCCTTTTGCACACTGAGCAACATGTGGGATAAGTGAAGAACAAAGAGGTCATGGAGATTGATATCGCCATATTTTGACATACTATGAATATTAATTCTATGAGATTGATATCAATCAAAAAGTATAATTGAAAAATAAGAGAAATAATAAATTGCAAGAATATAAGAAAAATGTGGAATGGGGGCCGTGGCTCTTTTTCTGATAAAAAAATGAGGATTGAGTTTTTCAGGAGATAAGTAGTTTTTGGGTTTAGGAGGCCGATTTAGGAGTCAAATTCTTCTTTAATTGAAACTCATTTATTATCTTTCTTTTCTCAATATTTTTTTCAAATCACAAATACAATTTTTTCTAAATAATTTTCTTTCTATCACTTTTTTGCCTCCCAACTTTCCCCTACAACCTTTCTTTGATATTCTATTTATAGACAGTTAAACCTTTCTTTGATATTCTATTTATAGACAGTTAAATGGGACACTTGACTATGTTGTGAAGAGTATAAAATTAAATGTTTACACTTGTCCCATTCTAAAGGAGAATGACCTTGAGAGTTTGACATCTCTTCATTCCATGTGACCAAAAGAGATTTTTTTATTTTTGTCGGGATGGACTTTGGGGAATCGGCTGGTTTCGCTAAGTTGGGCTCACTTTTCTTTTCTTTGGGCTGCCCGATCACACTTCGCCCACGTGAGTCGGGTTTCTCTATCTGAGAACACCCAACTGTCATGGACTATTTTTTTCATTCTGATTCATCCTTTCCGCCGCTCGCTTTGCTCCTCCAAGTGGCGACTATGTCAGGGAGGCTCTCCATCTTCACACACAAGAAATGTCTATATCTCGTGGTTGGCCAGAGACATTCTTTCTCAGTCCCCTTTTGGTCGTAGTCTCCTCCTGTAATCGATTGATTGAGAGATGGAAAGCCACGGTATGTTCTTCTTTGTCTTTCTTGTCTCTTGCCTTTGTCTTCCTTCCGTTCCATATTTTTTATTATGTTTCTTTGAAGATAGCAGAGGCGGAGGCAGGGGGCCATGGTCCCCCAAATTTAAAATATATATATATATATATATATGTGTGTGTGTGTGTGTGTGTAAAAAATGAAATTTTTTGAGTTTGGTCCCCCTCAACATAATAAATTTATATTTGTATTAAATCCAACATAATACTTATATAGCTTAGTTGGTAAGAGTGTCAAATTATTTTGAATAGGTTTGGGGTTCGAATCTCCTTGCCCCATTCTTCAGATTTATTTTGAAAAATCAAAACAAACAAAATGTCTCTAAGATTAAAACCGTTTATCATTCAATATACATTTCAACATAATAACCACTACACCGCATTTCATTATGGAACTTTACCAATTTTATTAGTAATTCATATATTTTCATTAGATTTTAATATATATTTTAAAATTATTTAATATAATTATTTTTTTTATAGTTTAATATTTTTGTTGGTTATTAATCAACCAAATTCTGAACTTTTGAATTTATTTCTGTTGCAAAAAAGTCAATTATTAGTACAAAATTGTTGTTATCTCTATTATTAGTCAAACGAATTCAACCTGGCCCGACCAACTTTGTTCAAACTAAAACATTTGACCCCCCTTAGTGAAATTCCTGGTTTCACCCCTGGCAGATAGTACTCTGTCATCAAATGCCTTGTTCGCAGGTGAGGGGCCTTTTTTGTATGGTGATTTCTGCGTAATGATGGATGGTTTGTCCTTGGGATGGCTAGGTAAGATATCAGGCGATCCCATGTTTGTGAAGTATGGCGAGAATTGGGTTAATGTGGGCTCTCGTGAGGTGGAATACCAATTCTTGTGGGAATACTAGCGCTCGTGCTGAGCAGGAGGCTTCTCAGGTGGTGTCTGTGGCTGAGGGGCAGATGGATCGCTCTTTGGCTCGGGTTCTTCACTTGGAGAATGCTCTGTCGGATCAAATCAATCGCCTGGAGGCTTCCAATAGCACTACAGTTCTTCGGTGGAGGGATCCCATGCCTTTAGAGTAGCCCTGGCGGTCGTCACACAACGAAGCCTTGCTACTTTGCTTACTGGGCTCGGCTTCTTTTCTGCTGCTTGGTGGCCATCCGTGCGGCCGAGGCTGCCTTGACAGATTTGTTTCAAGACAACTTTCCTGTAGCGGATGAATTTTCCTTCCTAATGTGATGTTATCTCCTTTCTTTCAGTGTCGTGTTATGGATTCGTGGATTTTTGTATACCTTGGATTTTTCATGTATTCGACCGTATGTATCTGCTGTTTTTCTTGTTTCAAATGTTGGAGTCAATAACTTTAACCCAACTGTTCTTTGTCGACTCTATTTTGCTCTGGATGAATTATGTTATCTCTGTTGTTGAATTTAGTCGAGCTTGGTGTATAGCCTCTTCGTATTTCCTTTGATCCTTTACGAGGGTGTTTTTCCCTCGAAATTTTCTTTTTTGTTGATGTCAATATGCTTCTCGGACTCGAATCTAGCTAATACATGCGAGTTTTTTTCTTGCTCTTGGGTTTTGGGGCAATTTAAATTTTATGTTTGACCTCGGCTTGTCAATGCAAGGTGTTGGGTTGAGCCAGTGTCCAGGGACGGAGCAAGAATTTTAAATGAGGGGAGACAATTTTTTTGGAATTTGAGTAAATTGGATCGGATCGGGTTGAATTTGGTCCGATCGGATATGCACGTTTAGATGCTGTGGTAGGAAAAAAAATGAATGATTAATATTAATGTTGTTTTAGATAATATTTTTCATAAAAATATTATTTCAATAATATTTTTATTAAAAAATTTATTGTAGACAATAATGGTAATGATTGTTGTCTCCATAATTTTGTGCAAATAATCAATTTTTTTACAATAGAAACAAATTCAAAATTTTAGAATTTGCTCAACCATAAATATAACTAAATATTGAATTATAAAAAATAATTATATTAAAAACTATAATATATATATAATTATCTGAAAACAAATATAGAAAAAAGGTTATTACTTATTAGAATCACCAAAATAACTTAAAAGACATGTGGTGTAGTATCATTAAATGTTGAAAACATGTTTGACAACTGTGGGTTCGAATACCAAAAGTCTGATTTTGTTGCATTTTATTTTCAAAAAGAATTAAAACAACATCAACGAGATTCGAACCTGAATTAATTGGGCGAAATTTCCAACAAAGGCCACAAAATTTACCAAATGAGCTAGATAACTTTTATGCAATGTTACATAATCAAACACTATTAATATATGTAAGGGGGACCAAAATAAAAAAATAATTTTTTTGCACATGTATAAAAAAAAATTAAAACTTGGGGGGGACCATGGCCCCCCTGGTCCCCCACTTGGCTCCGCCACAGCTCCCCAGTGCCTAACCCAAAATCTCCCTCAACACCATATTTTGACCTAAGCACCTCTAGCCATAGCCTATCCAACAAAGTTGTTATTTTTAATCAAAACAACTTGGTTGATCTCAAATGAAACTTTAACCCCGGCTCTTCCCAACAGCTTCACATATATAAATTTTGCTCTCATGTTGGTAACATGCCACACATCATTTAGGGCTAGAGTTTTGCAAGGCAGACCACTTTCTTTTCATCCTCTATAAGAGTATATGAGGCAACGACATCTTTGTTTGCAAAAATATGCCTAATAATACGAGAATGTGTTACCCACTTATTAGTCATGACTACCAAGTTCACATAAAAAGGGCGGCAATAGTAGGATCATCTCCTTTAACCAAATTTGCATTTGGCTTAGGAGGATTGTCATATTTCCTTTAGCCCTAAACTGACATTGTGTTGCACAATGACCACTTTTTCCACATATATAACAACGGTCATTTCCGAAATTGGTTTTATTTGGTTTCATAGGCCTGTTGAAAGTCTTATTTGCATTTAAATCGTACCTCTTGTCTAGCATCAAATTTGCTTTCAAAGCTTTTTTTTTTGGTTAAGCAAAAGTTTTATTAAAATAAAATATCACCATCATGTTTATACTCAACAATCCTACTGCCCAGGCCAAATATTTATGTGCATCCCGACAGCCTGATTAGTTAATGCAGCCATCCATTCCTCAGTATATTGACATCCACCTTGCTTCTTCTCCAGTCTGGTAGGTTGTCTTTCATTTCAGTTTGTAGCTTCGAAGACATGTTACTGGTTCTACCATCCAGTCATTGAGTAGACAAACTGCTCTGGCTTTGAATGTGCCTTCAACCATCTCCAACCTACAGCTCGCATCCTGTTGAAAATGTCTACCGGTTCCACCTCTACGGTATGGAAACGCGCCTGGTTTCGTTCCCCCCATAATTGCCAAAACATTGCACTCCAGGGTATTTTTCACACATCAAAATGGATATCAACTGGTTTTCGCACCATGAACTCGCTCAAAGATAGTGGGTATGGGATATCTGCTTGTAACCATTAATTGAGTAACTTCCATGCTTGCTACACCATGGTACATTCCTGAAACGCATGTGCGTTTGTTTCCCGTTGTACCGTGCACAAAGGACAAAGTATGGGCTGGTTGTTGTCAATCACTCCTCTGTGTTGCAGATTGTTCTTTGTAGATAGTGCCTCTTGGATCATCCTCCATATAAATATGGAGACTTTTTTTTTTCTTTCTGAATGAGCCTCCCCCATGCCTCCTTCAACTCTTCACTCCTATTTGTCTGCTGGATTGTTTCCCTCTCCTGGCTTATTACGTCATATGCCTCACGTACGGTGTAATCTCCATTTGCATTAGGTTACCAAAACCATTTATCTTCTTGTTGTCCCTGCAAAACATTGTTAGAGATAAACTGTTTCAACCTCTCCACTTCTCCTTCCTCCCACCCATACAATCTTCTCCTCCACTCCCAACTGCTTGACCATTCCCTACCCCCCCTCCAATATTCTCCCTCTTTCACTCACTGTTGCCTTTTTTTATTTTCTAGTCTAAACTGCCTCTCAAACTTTGCTGCAAGTATTTGATCCCCCACTCACCTCTCCTCCTAGAAGCTAGTTTTGTGACCATTGCCTATGACTTTGGCCATACTCTCCTCAAACCAATCTTGTTCACACACCTCTCTAAGATCTACCCACCAGACAACGATTTATTCCCCAACCACGTCCCCTGCCTAGACTTTTTGCCCTTAATATTTTGGATTCAATACTATCCCTTATAGCCCCTATATTCAGCTCCCCTATGCATCCGTATTTAGAAATTAGTGTTGGGTATGTGACCTAGAGCATTGTGCTCTTGTTAGTTTCATGTATACCGGATGATGAAAATCATTTTGTTCCTTGAGTTTTAGATATGTATATTATGGATCATTTGGGTTGATGACTCAAATTGT
>JAOWBN010216369.1:0-25389 GCA_028565015.1 Pinguicula moranensis
CTTGATACATAACCAATAACCAAAGGATTACCTTCTTCCCTAGTCCCTTTCTTTGAAACAAAACACTTACCTGGAGGACACTGTTGTCGCTGAGGATACTTCAAAGTCCCATCCTTTGTGCGCCATATGGCAGTACCTCCTGTCATCTTAATCTGAATCCCTGTGCTCTTCTCCTACGGTGTGTAGTCCCTGTTTTGATTGTGCCCAACAGCTTGAATGTGCTCCTCTCTAACTTGCGATCTCTGCTTGAAAGCTGCAGGCAGGAAAAACGAAGAGAGAGCTTAAAACATCATGCACATCACGGGGTTTATCAACCAATCTGTTAAAGAATATGGAAAGAGATGTATCCCTCTAGATGCTTTGATCCATTGCCAAGTCATGCCTTGTATGCTGTGTAACATTTGGGATGTGCTCGCCTCTTCAGCCAAGAAATGGAGCTTGTTTCGCTTTCTCCAGATCACCCATGTTGTGGCCAGCCAAATTGAGCTCCATGCCTCATTATTTGAAGTTACCGGTTTAAGGTTACTGAAGGCAATGATTGAAGATACCTGACTAGTACCTCCCATACAGATGAGACTGATGTCCAGCCATGCACCTATCTTGCTCCATATCTCGGTTGCAAATGCACATGTGTTAAATAAATGCTCTGTAGTTTCTTCTGCCGCTCTACAGAAAGTACAACTCGGAACCTGATCAGCTGGGATGATATTTCTTGCTTGTAGTACAGCCTTAACAGGAAGTGAGTCTTGTAGCAGCTTCCAAGCAAACACACATATTTTTGTTGGAGCGAAATCATTCCATACAAGCTTCAGCCTCTGACCTTCTGAATCAGAGAAGAGTGGAGGCATGGAAAGGCAAATTTGCTTGTAAGCTTCTTTTACAGTGTAGCGTCCATCTGTGCTGCCTGAGAAGCTGTGTAAGTCCTCTCCTTGGATTGTTGGCGACCAATCCTGTAAGTCTGTCATCAACATTTGGTAATCCGATGGTTCATTCCCCCTCAAAGCTCTTCTCCAGACCCATACCCAGATCCAATTATCACCCTCCCACCTACCTGATTGTGCAATTGTGGCCTCTTTGTCAATTGCAGCTATGTATAAACGGGGGTACTTCTCTGCCAATGACAATGTGCCATTCCATTTATCCATCCAGAAAAGTGTCCCCTCACCATTTCCAACTCTGATGCTGCACATTCCATTGAACCAAGGAGAGGAAAGAATAGATTGTATTCCTATCCACCATTTTGATGCGTAGTTCCTTGCCCTCCTTCGAGGTCTGACAGCAGGAAGTAGTGGCTTAAGATCATGTTGATCACCTAGCTGTAACCTGCCCCTCTCGGAATATTTAGATCTGATGACCATCTGAGCCAGTGTTGGTTCTTGTTGCATCAATCTTTCACCCCATTTACCTAATAGGGCCCAGTTCATAGCCTGTGTATTTCTAACCCCAAGTCCCCCTTGGCAGATAGGTGTAAGCAGTTTGTTCCAGGAAACCCAATGCACTTTCTTTCTCTCAGCAGTTTCCCCCCAGAAAAAACTCCTCATGATCTTGTTCATCTGAGTCATTATCTGCCGTGGAGCTTTGTAGAAACTGAAGAAATGTGCTGGCAAGCTGTTCAAGACAGAATTAAGAAGTACCAGCTTACCACCCTCAGAGATAAATCTATGTTCCCAGTGGAGCAATCTTTTGGAGAGTTTATCGATAACTGGTTTCCATGTGCTGGATCTCTGTGGGTTGGCTCCTATGGGGATTCCAAGATAATTGAAGGGTATAGACCCTGTCCTGCAGCCAAAGTATGCAGCCATTGCATCAATACTCTCCTCGGCCACATTGATCCCAATTAGACTGGTCTTCTTGTAATTAATCTTCAAACCAGAAACTGCCTCAAAGTTAAGAAAAAGTGCTCTGTATAGCCTGACTGTGCTCCATGTAGCCTTCCCAAAAACTAATGTGTCATCTGCGAATTGTAAATGAGAGATGGGTACCTCATTGCTACCAATGTGTAGGGGTTCCAATAGTTCCAAATCCACTGCCTTGCTGATCATTCTGGACAGCCCCTCAGCCGCTAACAGAAACAACAAGGGGGAGAGTGGATCCCCTTGTCGTAGCCCTCTTGAGGGATAGAATTCGGCTGTGGGGCTACCATTGATTAGGACTGAGGCTGAGGAAGATTGTAGCAGTGCTTTAATCCACCAGATCCAGCAGGATGGCAGACCCATGATATCCATTACTCCAAACAGGTAGCTCCAATTGATGGTATCAAATGCCTTTTCAAAGTCTATCTTTAGGATAAGGGCCTTACCCTTCAGCTTTTTGATCTCATCTACCACTTCATTGGCTACCATGACCCCATCTGATAGTCGCCTGCCCTTCAAGAATCCCATTTGTTGGACTGAAATCAGATCTGGCAGAACTGTACTCAATCTGTTTGACAAAACTTTTGACAGAATCTTTGGTATAGCCCCTATAAGTGTTATAGGCCTATAATCTTGAACCTCCATAGGTTCTTTTCCTTTGGCAATCAAGGTGATATGAGCAGAGTTTGATCCCCTAGCCAGTGAACAGTTCCTGTAGAATTCTGCAAACAACTGGAAGATGTCAGGTAGCATTAGATGTATAAAGTGTTTGATAAATAGGAAATTGAACCCATCTGGTCCCGGGCTCTTGTTACTACCACACTTAGAGATTGCATCTAGTATTTCTGCCTCCTCAAATGTGCTTGATAGCAAACGGTGCTGATCAGCAGTTATGGTGGAAAAGGATACGTTTCTCAGATGAGGCCTCTGTAGCATGGTTTCAGTATATCTCTCTGCAAAGTGTCTCCTGAAGCAGTCCTTTACTTCTCCAGGTTCCTCCAACCAATTGTCACCTTCCCATATACCTTGTATTGATGTTCTCAACCTGTTTCTGTTGATGCATCTGTGGAAAAAGGCTGAGTTTGCGTCTCCTTGCTTCAGCCATGTCACTCTGGATTTCTGAAATTTGACACTTGACAGTTTTTCATTTAGTTTGAGAATACTCTCTGTGAGAGACATAATGCGCTCATACTTCGAGTCATTGATCGGCTGTCCAGGATCACTCAGTTCGGCTTCTAGGATAAGTTTATCCAAATCCTGTCTAAGAGAAATAAGTTCCTGACTCGGATCTCTGTTTGTGTGCTTGTTCCATTCCCTAATGCCCGCCTTGACTGCCTTCAATTTTTCTCTGATTCTGAAGCTGGCATATCCCTGAGGAGCTGAAGTTCTCCATATATTTGTGACCAGTTCGTTGTATGTTCTATCCTGTATCCAAGAATTCAGAACCTGCATTGGTTTTGGCCCCCAGTTCTGATTTTTGTATAAGAGACAAACTGGTATGTGGTCAGAATTTTCTTTCGGCAGACCTACTTGTAGCCACTGATTTTCTATAGCCCCCATCCAATGGTCGTTCACAAGAAATCTGTCAAGACGGCTCATAGCTTTTAGAGAGGGCAAATACCATGTAAATCTTCGGCCTGCCATTCTTAGATCAGAAAGGTCCATACTGTTTACAAATTCCTTAAATAACTGCATGTCCTGAGTATTAGAATGAAGCGCTGTTCCTTTTCTCTCCCATGGTTCAAGGATTGCATTAAAATCCCCCATCAAGCACCACTTTTCTAATTCCTTACCAATCTTGCAAGCCAAGAGCTCCATCCATTGTAGCTGTCTTAGGTTGCTGGCATTAGGCCCGTAAACATTGATTATGTTTGAGATAATCTCTTCATCCTGCCAATATCCTGATGCTCCCAGAAAACTTTCTCCATCAAAAATATGTACCTTACGGAACTTGTTGGCATTCCAAATGCACAGCAGCCCACCTGACTGACCCCTTGCTCCTTTATACATCCAGTCTAAGTTGGTATCATACCAAAGGTATTCACAAAGCCTTTTATCTATCTGATCCATTTTGGTTTCCTGCAAACTCATAAAGTCTGGCCTCTGTCTCTGAATAAGCTGACGGAGTCCCTCTCTTCTACCTTGCGCGCACAAGCCCCTAACATTGTATGTTAGTAACTTCATGGTAAAGATTGGTTCCTTATTTTCAATGGCTTCAGGATCAGTCGCTGAGATATGTTGGAAATCATGTTTCTGAGTTCATTGGGACAGCCAACATAAGAAACCCCTAGCTGCTTGCCAATGTCCATAATATAGTCCACCTCATTGTTTGGTAATGGAGGACTCACAGATGAGTTCTCCCCTAATCTGTTTAACCATTCCTTCAAGGTAGCCAATTTGTTGTCTCTCTCGGGGGTATTTTCCTGCCTGGTTTGACTTCTCGTTTTGGACCTTGTGCTGCCTTGCCTAAGACTTCCTTTTTGTTTGGGACTACCAGATGGATCCTTACTTGAGAGAGTTGGAAAGTCATCACCTTGGGGCACTGTTGCTACTGCAACATTCTGCTCTGCTAAGACCAACATGTTATGGCTGTTATCTGGAGCTTGAGTGACGTCTAACAATCTGTCCTGAATCTTTTCTAAGACAATACTTGATACCTCCTTAGGTTCATTTGTGTCACTAGGAGTAATAGGCTCTTCTGCAGTCAATAATTCCTTTTGTCCTACAGGAGCTAAAACATGTTCAGACTCAATCTCTTGCTGAATGTGTGCTACCAGCAAGCCCTGGGTAGGACTTGGATCACTTTCTCTTCGAAGATGAGGATTGGGGGAACTCAATGGTGTCTCAGGAACTCTTTCAAGCTCTGAGTCCGCAATTGAGTCCTTACCCAATCTATTGTTGCTAGCAGCTGGCCACCATTTAATGCGCTCTGGCTGCCCCTTAGGCAACTCTGAGGAAATGCTCAACCCGGGGGGTGTCTGAATAATAGTAGCCACATCCTTCTTCAACTGTGTATCTGACGTCTCCTCTTCTATGGTTCCCAGAGAGAAATCAGAATCTTCCTCATCATCGGTAGTAGACATTGTCCCTACAGACCAATTAGTAGAAGGTGTCCGCGATTCTTTAATCAGCAGTTGGTGCACCTTGCCATCGATCTCCACTTCAAGGTCCATGTCGAGTTTTGTTGTCAGTGGGATCCTTATCACCAAATAAATCACCTCGAGATCTCGTTTATTCAGTGTAGTATCAGAGATTCTTATGAACTTCCCCAGCCGGTTGCCTATTGCAGATATGTTAGCCAGTGACCAAGATGTCAGGGGTAAGCCATAAACCTCCACCAAACAGCAACGACTAGTTCTCTGAATATCTGCTGTCCAAGGTTTTAAATCACGGATCCATTTAGAAAGCCACGGTTTATCATTCAGCAATAGATTAGCAATGTCTAATGGTTCACTCTCCCATAATAGGATTAAACTGTCACCAAGCGGACTCGCCATCACATTCATGTATCCTGCAGCTTTCATAGCCAATTGGAACTCTGCGAGACCTTCAGAGTTAATGAGCTCGCCTACAAAACTGCGTTGCAACCAGTCATAGTTTCAACTGGATAGTCTTAACAGGTTCCTTGTTGAAGATTCAGGATTATCCTTAGTGGCCACTCCAGGTAAACCCTGCAACAGTTTGTTTACCCATACACTCGGTGTACGAGTCTGGGGACGAGGTTCCTCTCTGCCTGGCTTCATAATTGTGTTTGCTTTACTTAGCTGCAGCCTCTTCTTTGGGTAGTAGACTTTGTTTGCCTGGAGCCTATACAACCCAAACCATGTATTGTTCAATTTAATCATAAGCAGATCAACATCATCCACCTCAGTATACTCCACGAAGGCAAACTGAAGACCCCGATTATTGAGTTTATGGGCTATAGATATCTCTTTAATCACTCCTTGTCGCTTCATGGCACTGTGTAGTCAATCAACGTCGCAACCCTTCGGGAAATTCGTGATATAGCAAATGATGGACCCATCCATTGTCCGCTTTACGCGAGGCCCAAGCCTCTCATGAACTGAAACTGGGTTCTGTACTGGCCACTGAGTATGGGTCGAGGAGACCGTAAGTGATTCGTGTATCGGTGCTTTTCCTGCCTTAATAGCCGCTCTTTTTAGTAGTTTCACTTGTCTCGCAGGTAGCATCCAGTCTTCCATAAGTTGGTCTGTTATTTGCACTGTTCAGAGGGTTAGCGGAGTAGCTGAGCAGCTGGAATAGAGGCTCCCTGGGCACATGAGGCGTCCCCAGGGAGAAGGACGGAGGACCTGAGCAAGGTCTACAGGACCCCCGTGGTTGGAACAGCTGCGGTTATCCGGTACGCCGATAATGCATCCGCGGGTTTACTGTTCATCGCGAGAGCTCAGAAGGACGGAGGACCTCACGAGAGTATCAGAGGGTTTGGGGTTGGTTGATCAAACGGGTACATATAAAGGTTGATTATGTGATATTCATATTTATCATAGAGTAGATCCTAGGGTAGGCATTTGATTGAACCTCTGGTTTACATTCGTTTCTAGTACAGTACTTGGCTAGGGTTGATGTTCCATGTTTGATTGGGTTTTTACGGCATAATACGTTTCTTCCATCTCTGTTCTTATCTATCATTTTTGTTGGGTTGCACAATCTATCCTTTTATTTTTATTAATTTTGAAATTTGCTTGATTCGTGTGTTTCTCTTGATACAAGAATAAGTTCCTAACTCCACGTTTACATTCCGCGAGCAAACAAAATCACATTAGAGCATGTCATGGGGCCCCGTGGCCAATGTAGTGGATCCTTAACTGAGTTCCCTTGAGTGGTGACCCCCTTGTGTGCATTGCCTGTGATCCTATATTGTGGATCAACGTCCCCATCCACCTTGAAGAGTTGAGTTGGAGCATGTTTCGCATCAATCTTTGGCCCCAATCTTCATGAATCGACCCATGTAAGGAAAAACTTGGTCAAAAATGAACTAAAGGGACAAGTGGGACATCAGGCGATCATCCAGAACATAATTCGTACCCTCGCATGCGCGGGGCCCTCGGCCACGCGCGTTGTGCAATGCTTGGACTCTCATCTGCCTTGGCACTGTCTCAAGCAAGGGGAAGGGGGTGCCACCCCTTTTTGGTCTGGTCCTCAATTCTGCATCAATCTCAAAATCCACCAATTACAATAATTTTGAAATGTGTGAATAGGGAAATTAAAACTTTACAATAAATTTTCCTAAGTCTCACATACGGGTTCACAATCAAACTATTTTGATCAAAAAGTGAAACCTAGGGAGCCATCTAAATCACGGTCACATCCCCACAATCCATAATACAATATTAGGAAAAATATCATATCAATCTATAAATAATCTCATTAAAATCTATATATATATATATATTCAGGCCCAAGGATCTAATCATGAGCGTTGAAAAAACCTAAACAAGCCATATATCTAATCCATAAAGAATCTTGCTGCTACATGCATTTATTTTAAAATTAAATAAAATATCCTCATCATTTAAGCATGTGAATAGACCAACTTCTACATCATACATAATATCTATACGCATAGGGTAAACAAATCTAAAGTGAAGCACTTCTTATGAAGGCAATCGTATTCAGTTATGTGTTTTCATGTAGATTCAAACATGCGGTAGGTTGATTGATGAGATAACACTATGATTTTGTGAAAAACTTTGGTGAAAAACTTGTTCACAAAACTACTTTCAATTGATGACTTCTCTTTAAGCGCTCATTGTTGAAACCATGTTGTGTTGACAGTTTTGTTCGGTTCTTGAAAAACATGTGTGTATAAAGTGTTTGATAATGTATTTGTAAGAAGTTTTGAAGGTTTATAAAAGAATAATCTTTGAATCCAACTTGTGAAAGAGTTAGTTTATGTTTCTATAAACTGTGCAAGGACGGTATCGTTAGACTTATACGTTGAACTGTATACGGGCAATCTACTGCATATTTTGGTTGTAATTTATTTATGAGCAGCATCAGTAAATAACTAAGTGATTATGTGGATACTTGAATGATACTAATGTGATGATAGATTTGCGAAAATAGAAGTGGGGAAGATGACTTTTTTATGATTGTTGAGTGACACGAGGAGCTGCGTGATTATTCCTCCAATTAAAGCATGATTTATTGAATTGTTGAAATAGGAGATTATGATAATTATGTGGATAACCTAAATTGAGGGAAGTTGAAATAGTCACCATGTCTCAAAACTGAAGGTACAAATCCAGAAATCTGATTTCACCTGAGTGTTGAATTATTTGCTGTAGACTCAGGATTTTGAAGGCAGGTTCGTACGTGAAAGAGTTAGAATGTTGTAGCAAGAAGGTTTACGATCGCAAAGTATGGAATTCATGACAGAGATGACTGATTGGTTCGTGCACTAACAAACTGGAAGAGTGAGCCACTTTAAAGAAAAAATGTGATATGTGCTATGGAATTCAAGTATGAATAAGTTGAAGATCAACATGTGATATGTGTTATGAAGATTTTGGTGTAACCTTATATAATAATCACATTAAAATTTAGACATATATTTAGGCCCATGATCTAATCCTAAGTGCGAAAAAAGTCCAAACATAACATAGATCTAATTTATTAAGAATCTTTGTACTACATGCATTAACTTAAAAATTAAATAAAATATGTCCGCCTTGTAAACATGTGAATAAACCAACGAACACATATTACACAACATCTATAGGTATAGGGTAAATAAATCTAAAACCAAAAATTAGATTCATAAACCTTAAAGACTTCCAAGCAATCCTTGCTCTGCAAAAGAAAACGCCTTCTTCTTCTTCTTCTTCTTCTTCTTCTTCTTCTTCTTCTTCTTCTTCTATGATTCGAAACCACCAAAGTTTCCAAGCTATACCCCAGGACTTTTTTTTTTTTTGATAAGTGCTATACCCGTGGACTATAATTCAATATGGTGAAACTCTTTTGTACTCCGTGCCCTTTTGACTTCCTATGGCGATTCGTCTTTCGTGCCCTTTTTACCTCTGTGCATCCCCCCTTTCCTGGGGGTTAGAAGTGTAGCGCGATCTATCTGGGTAACCCGTCTGTCTCTGCAAAGATCAGGTGTACCTATTTATTCATCCTTCGCCCCTTTTTCTTTCCTTCATCTTGCCCTTCGCCTTAGTGTTTCCGCAGTCGATAGAAGTAGAAAACCATGGTTAAACCCAACAAGCATATGTCCAAGTGCATGACTTCCGATCGTCAATCGCGGGGTTAGTCCGCTCCTCCTGGAACCAAGATATCTTGCCTACAAGAGTCTCGGCAACCGAATTGATGGGTCAAAACACAATCATGCAAGCGTCTACCAGGTTTACTCGTCAATCCCTTGACGAATTATGGGAAACGTATCATATTTCACTCAGGTATTTTCTAGTTCTTCCTTCCCCTTCTGATTGGGCTATCCTTACTCCGAAGGAGCATTTCACTATATTTGAAGCCTAATTTCTTTGGGTGGGGTGGGGTGGGGGTTCAGGCTTCCTCTTCCTCTTGATGTCCGTTCTTTCTAGCATTATTGCGGATTGGCTCCTTTCTAGTTGGTTCCAAGTAGTTAAACCCACTTGGTTTCTTTTTTGGATGATCTGTTTGCTTCTTCGTATCAAGCCTTCAATGCCAAAGATCTTTACTTTTTTCGATGTTGCCTTTAATGTTGATAGTTTGGGTGATTTGTTGGTCTTACTCCATCCTCGACCAAGATGGAGATAGTAACTTCTATTGTGCCCCTAGAAGAGGACTAAAAGTCATATTTCCTCTTCGTCCATCCTCCCCACAGTGCTAACCTCAGCTTCACTCCTCGTTATTAGAGAACCATTCGCTTTCCCTCTTGTGAGTCGAAAGAGATCCACGGGTCTATATTGAACAACCAAGGCGTATTTCATTTGCCAGTGAGGGTCTGTGGATAAGAAGATTTTAACTGGAATTAGACATTCTTCAACATTCATGGATTATTCTGGTTCTTTGGGTTATGCGTCCTACTTTCCTATCAAGGAGGTTTTCTTTATTCGGGATTACTCTATTTTTACACATGCAAAGACACGTCTAACGGAGAAGGCGACTAGCATAGTGCCTATGTTGCTATTGGAGGGTGCATGCTCCTTAATCAAATGCTCTGTTCGGCATGCCCTTGATATGGATACTTGCCCCCCGTCCCCCGGGTGGCCTAAATCCTGTCTCTCTGCCAGTCTTGAGGGCCCCTTCCTTGGAGAACCGTCTATTTGAAAAGAAGAAATAGGGTTCTCCTGATAACACGAATGTCAAAACAACTATTTTCCGTGGGATTGGGGCTTTCATCCCCAGGTAGAGTCAACATTGGTTCCAGAAATGCAAAATGTATTCAATTCCAAAAGGGCCATCTGCCAGTTAGGAATGTCACCAGCTCTAAACCAACTACCCAATGGTCTGGCCTCCTCGGGTTGGACTTAAATAAACATCCTCAGGGAGGACCGGGGCATCTTGGCGGCTCACAATTTTGAAGGGGCCATAGCCAGGTACTGGAGTTTCTACTGTATCCGTGTGGTTTTTCTTTGTACCTTAGTTTTACTAGTTTGTCTATGCAGTAAGTGACTTCTTGTGTGGGGAATCAAAACCTTTTCAAACAATGTACAAAGAACAAGAAAAACAACACCTGAAGAGACGTCAATTAAAGAGGGAACAACTAGTTATTTAGTTGGCGACAAAGGATGTCTCTAGGCTGAAGTATTAACTTCGAGTCCAGAAGGAGGAGCTTGATGCCAGCAGGTCTCTAGATCGTGAAAAATTCCTTGCGGAGTGTCTAGGTTGCTCTATCTTTGAGCGGGTATATGTTGATGTTGTAGACCGGGCGGGGAAACAGCTGGATAATGATGTCGCTAAGTATAACCACGCACAGCTAAATCCTGACAGAGATGAGAATCTCGTGGAACATCCTCCTCAGGTGCCTTTGGCCTTTTCGGACCCTATCCGTGAGCCTTTGGAAAAGCAGATACATGAGTGGACGGAGGCCATAGATAGCAGGATGTAAATTCCTTCTCTCGCCTGTATGAGCTATTTTTTAGAATTTCTTCTTTTGTAATATTTCTTGGTCTTTTTTGAGGTTTGCATCTGTTAATATAGTTGTCTATTTTCTTCCTCTGAATTCTCCAATTGTTGGTGGATATAGCCTGGATGAATAAGTGTAAATATCATTCTCTAAAGAAGGCTACTTTTCTTCTTGTAATTTTATGCTAATGCAAGTTTCAGCTATTTTTCAGGCAATCATCCCTAAATTATAAGGGTTTCTCCCTTTGTATTACACACAGAAATCCTTTTCCTCTATTTTTAAATTCAAAATTTAGTCCCTTGAGCATGAGGGAGTTAGTATATGCTCACTGTATTTCTACCTCTCTGTTATTGAACTTAGGTATTTCCATGAGCACAAGGGGGTGTTGCTCAGTTCCACGCTTTATTATTGAACTCACAAAACACTTTGAGCATGAGGGTAAGTTGCTGAGTTTCGTCCTCTATTATTGAACCCATGAAACACCTCGAGTGCAAAGGGGTGTTGTACTCTTTACTCCAAGGAGCACGACGGCCTCCTCATTCCCAACATGAAGAGTATGATAGCTCCTCGTGTGGGTTTCCAATTTCTCATATGGGGAGCTCGGTGTTAGCTTCCGTGATTGATTTTCTCTTTTCTTTTTCTTTTGTGGGGAGCTTGTGTTAGCCTCCCCAATGTTTCTCTTTTGATTGACGGAAACTAACTGGTCCCTCACCTTGACCCATGAGATATCCCAAATGGGGTGTTGTATGCTGGTGGCTTGTTTTTTTCAGTGTCGTGGTTGGAAAACTAGCTCAAGGCTATCCTGAATCACATTACACAAGCTAAAGTGGTAGCAAGTGGATAGCACAGGGTCGAATCCACAGAGAAAGGAGGTGTATGCTTCAGTGCTTCTTGTTCTGATCTGTTGCTGCAGAAACATAAAAAATGGGGGAAGTTTGTTGCAAATAAATGCTGGAACTACAACCAAGGAATCAAAGAAGAAATCTAGATGAATTTTAAGAGGATAAACATACTTCTGCTGACCTTCAGTCCATGAGAAATAGCCTTGGAAGCAAGAGGTTCAAACGTGCTCATTTAGACAGTTTTATGGTACAAAATGTGTAGTTCTCCAACCACTGGTTTTTTACTTGTAATCCTAACTCTCTAACCGGTTATTAGACTTCTAACTCAACTGTCAGAGCAGCATTAAGGTCATAAAATCTCATTAAGAGTGTAAATCTAAGAGTTCTAACCGAATACTCCTTCCTCTACATTTTAGTTTTATGTCACCTTAACTAAGAAATGAATTAACCGCCTCATTTGATTGTTAAAGCTGCTATCATATAAGGTTTTAGTGAATTAAAAGAACCCCTAAATCCTTATTAGCTGTTGATTCAATTCTTATTTGTTTAGGTGGCCAATCCAAGTCAATAAGAAAAGAAATATACATGTGTATCTAAAAACTTAAAACAATACCATTGTCTTGCATTTGGATCTACACCTCACCAATCCTTCTAGGCACCCTCAGGATTTGCAGAGCAACAGAAGTGTGATAGATTTAGCCGATCATATTTGGGAAATAAGCAAGGTTTTCACAGAAACAGTCATGGCAAGAAGATAGTCTGCTCAACCTTGCTGCAGATTGGCAGGAACTTTTATTGCGGA
Organism: Pinguicula moranensis; assembly: GCA_028565015.1. Taxonomy (NCBI): domain Eukaryota; kingdom Viridiplantae; phylum Streptophyta; class Magnoliopsida; order Lamiales; family Lentibulariaceae; genus Pinguicula; species Pinguicula moranensis. The sequence continues at coordinate 12,568 of JAOWBN010216369.1, forward strand.
AATTTTGAATGGAAAGTACAATGTTTTTCTGTCCCTTGCTCAACCTCTTCTTTCACCTTTTCATCCCTCTACGTTATACATAAACAGCTGGTCAAAACAGATGAACTAAAAGGCTAACAAACTCATTAAAAATAGGGATTTCCTGGACCATGGGTAAGGAGTTGTTCCAATCTGTTTTTGACTGAATCTTGCTCCGGATTTTCCTTGAACGTGGCATGTATGTCTCTGTCTGCAGGATGTATAGCAGCACATGCAGAGAAACACCTGAAGGCTTATAGAAATATTCGTGATCTTCATCAGGTAAGAAAAAACTGTTAAGACAGTTTTGATCGAGTTCGTTGCTTCCAGAATTTTTCCTGAGCTTCTGGTCTGCTAAAATTCATGCATCAGAGCTTCAGTGTGTACCTGAACTGCATGTGAACATTTGGCTTCAGATGAATCATGCTAAATCATTCTGATGTACTCCTGATAGCTCCTGGAAAACGCTTCATGATCAGCTGCTTCTGCTGCTCTGTTTCTTGTTTTTTTCTGCAGAATGAACTTGCTGCTTTCTTGTTTTCAGCTTCTAATCGTGGTTACTTAGGTTCAGATGATCAGTCTTTGGATGATAATGGACTTGATTTTGTACTTTGATCAATAGAATCAACAGGAACAAGATATTTCTTGAACTTTGGAACAAGAGCATTTGATGTTCTTCTTCTTCTTCTCTTGTTGCATTTTTTTCTCCTCTTCTTGAAGCTTGCAACCCGATGGCGGCAACCTTGAATAGTGGGTAATGTTGCCATTTTAGCTTAATTCTCTGGACCATACAAGGCTGCAATGATCCTGACTAAAACATTACATAATGAAGGAATAAATGCAACAACTCATGCATTGTTAGCATGCTTTACGAATGCTCCATCATATGCCTGTCCTCATGGATGACCACAACGGCATCTTCCAAAGTTTTCTACCTGTGAGATTTAATCAAACGGGGAGTTATCTACCCATGGCAAAGGTAGAGGCATTCATATAGATAAATAGGCAATGATACAAGGTGGGAGGACGCATTGGTCAGGTCGCTCAACGGTAATATATATTTCTTCAGTTTGTTAATATTCCATGGCCTTCTGAAGGTACTTCCTTCAATTGTTTTCAAGAGGCAATACCCGTTTGTTCATGCCTCCGCCACCTTGTAGGGCCTTTCACAATTAGGTCTTAGTTTCCCTGTGTGTTTTTTGCATTTTTGGAGGATAAAATTGCCTTTTCCGAAAGCTCCAGGTCTTATATTTTTATCGTAAGCTCTATTGCTGGCATCTTGATACCTATGGCTATTGCTCGAGCATTTCAAGGTCCAGGTAACACTCCTTGAGTTTTCTTTCTCCTCGTAATCTTGTATCCGCAGGGTAAGGACCGTTAGCTCCATGGGAGCTACAACCTCGGACCTATATACGAGGGCAAAAGGGGTTTCACATGTAGTTATTCTTCGAGTAATACAATAGCTCCAAAATACCCGAGGTAACTCCTTAGCCCATGATGGTCTTGTTGGTTACCTCGGTGTCCATTTGCTTTAGGTTTGTATACTAAGGTAAAGTTCTACTTTATCCCCAGGTCCTTGCACCATTCCTTTATCCGCTTTCCCGGGAATTGTGTGACATTGTCGGATACAAGAGTGAGCGGGACCCCAAGATGGCACACTATATTTTTCCAAAGGAAATTTATGACCTAAGTTTCGAAAATCCAAGCCAGTGCTTAGCCCTTTACCCACTTGCTTAAGAATTTGACTTCCATGATTATGAATTTCTTATGCCCACTCATTTGCGACAAGTCCCTACGAGGTCAGTATCCACTGATGAAATGGGCAGGAAATGCGTATAATCCTCGTAGGGATGGATGGTTGATGTCGCTAGTTTCCAAATGCTTGGCATCGAGGGCATTTCCTCACATACTCAGTAGCTTCTTCCTTCATTATTGGCCAGAAATTTCCAAGTGTTAATATGCGGTGGACTAGGTCTCGTCCGCCGCAGTGACCTCCAAAAGTACCTTCGTGTACCTCCCATAGAACTTTTTCAACATCCTTGCCCTCGATGCATTCTTATACAACTCCCTGTTGATCCATGTGAACCTACTAGTTTAGTTTATTAGGCGGTGCAATTCCTTAATCTCAGAGGATAGAATCCCATGAAGGAGAAACTTAATTACGAGGGTCTTCCAAGTTATGCGTGTAGGTTCCTCCATGATGAAATTAATCGTCAAGGCAGGTGTGATGTAGGGGATCCATAGCGTTTGCACATCTCATGTTTCCACGTCTTCACTTTTTCAGATGGATCCTACCACTGAGAGTAGGTCGGCCTAGGAATTTTTCTCACGAGGAACATGCTTGAGTTCAAAGCTTACAAAATTGTTCTCTGAGCTCTGGAACTTAAGTGATAAGTATGGACTCCTTTGCCTCTTTGGTACCCTAGAAATGCTCTCAAACTAACTTTGGTTGACATGTGGTAGGAGCCTTTTCACTCCAACAGAATGTGCTAACCAAACCCCATGTATCAAAGCTCAATACTCAGAAGCATTGTTGGTGACACTAAATTCGAGGCACATAGCTAGTACATGTTGTAATCAAACCGAGTTGCTAAGGATAATTTTGGCCCCTCCATGCATCAAACCGCTACCACCATTAAAACTGAACCATTTGTGCGGCAGTGTTACTTTATTCTCCTAGTTCTACTAGTTAAGAGTTGACCTCGATCCCACTAAACCCCATGAGGGGCATTGCACCGGGTTCCAGTGGGATTCTTTCCGGACCCATCTGGTTGAAGGCATCAAAGGACAAAATGTCTATCGAGCTCCCCTGATCGACCAGTCTCATGTTGAACTTTTCAATTATTGCTACAATTACCATAGGTGCGTACTTTGGCAGGTTATTGAGTATTTCATCCTCTATGGCTGGTGCTCGAGTCATCCATGGGCTTCCTCTAGTAGTCTTCTTCCAGTTTCTTACTAGTACCTCACCCATGAATCCTCTATTGATCACATTCGCGTTAGGTGGGGAGAGGTTTCTCCGGTTGAGCATTTCCTCTCAAGGGTAACTACAATGCTATGTTACCAACCAGGCATTCATGTAGGCAGTGTACATAGGAATTTTGGACATTTAGCCTCAAATCAGTGCATAAATCCGATTGACCATTCCCCCTCGTTCTGTGTGACATCCATCATATGAAGCATGAATCGTAGCCTCAGCTCCCTCGGGTTCTTCTACTCTGTTGACTCCGGTAGTTCCCCGCACCTATCTTTTCTTCTTGGGAGCTCCTTGTATATTTCCTCTTGATCTAGAAGCTGAGAAATTGGGGTACACCGTAGCTCACCTAGGTCACCCTCCTATGGCATAATCAACAGGTGGTGTCTTTTGTTTCCGCTGTCACTTACCTTTTAGGCAAAATAATCGCAGGGTACTCTTGCCATGTCTTTATTTCTGGGTGGCAGGTAGAATGGTTCTTGTGTTCAAATGTTCTTGCCATTCTTTAGCTATTATAGTCATGAAAGATTCTTATGAATATGACAAATGATCCCCACGAACGGTGCCAATGATAGAACCACAGAAATTTGTGGACTTAAAACTCCTTCCGTTTTTCCTCAATTCACACCCTACAACTATCGGAGGGGAGTATGATAACTGGTTTGTTGTGAGTGAGAATAGATGTATGCCTAAGGGTATACCCAAACTTTAATCTGCGAGAATTGCCCCTCTATTGTACTGGCCGAATAGGACATTTTTTTTTGGTAAGTAAGTATGATTTTATTGATCAAAGCACTATACTGGTAAAAACATTTGACAAGATTGCCCCAAAATATGAGGGCCAATCAACCAGGTCTACATATCAAGACTCAAGGTGGAAGAAAAGAACTAACACAGAGCCTCGAATGTCGTATCCAATCCGGCAACGAGATCAATGCTGGAACTTTCTCGAATGTTGTGTACCAATACCACGGTTGTACTTGAATTCTTTCAAGAACAGAATCACGGTCAAATGTTCCATAAAGTCCACATTGTGCAGTGCCAAATAGACTTCCAAAGCTGACAGACCAAGCGGTGAGGAGTGATCCCCAAATGTGCCTGAAAATGTGGTAGATGTTGATCGTGTCCCATGTATTCATAGCCCAACCACTGATATACGGACGACCATATTGCATAAGATTGCTCAAAGGAACAAAAGAGGTGAAAATCCCCTCAAGCTCGGACTCACAGAATTTGCATAGACGCTCCTCCAACGACAAAGTGATTCCCCTGATCAAGAGGCTATCTGACGTTGGTAGTCTCAATTAGGGGTGGCCAAACGGTTTTGAGTTTTTCCGAAAACCCAAAACCCGTCACGTCCCATTACATGAATTCCCAAAAATTTTAGGAATTGGGTATTCGGGACGGGAATGGGACCAGATTTCTAGTTCCATTTATTTTTGGGACGGGTTCGGGTAATGGCCATACTTGTCCCGAACTCATTTTTAGTCATATGATTTCAGGAATTCCCAAAACCCATCCCGTCCTGTTACCCAAATTCCCAAATATTTTAGGAATTCGGGTATTCAGGATGGGAACGGGACCAGATTTTTCATCCCGTTTATTTTCAGGTATGGACAATACCCATTCCGAATTCCCGTTTGACTACCCCTAGTCTCAATTGGATCATTTTCTAGAAGAATTCCGTTACATTGAAAGGTGAACGAGAACCCCATATTAAAGCGAAGGATGGCGAGGGCGGTAGCAAGTCTAGTTGGTTGAGACGTAGGGACTTGTAGCCACTCCGGGCGGAATAGACACCCGATGGCGTGTCTATCCAGCGCCATTTGTCCCGGCCACCATTTGGGAAAGATACATTTAGTTCAAGCTCTAAATTGTGCACCAAAATCATCTCTCATCTACTTAGCGCCCTGCGCTAGTTCCAGATTATGCGCTAACGTCCGTCCACAGTCTGCCATTTAGACAACACCCGCACACCCTTATCAGCAGCCTTTGATATAGATGCCTATCCCCGCAGGAAAGCTTCCAAGTGCCGAGCCAATTGACTTCCCAGAAACAAGTTTGTGCCCCATTACCTATCACCCTTTGAAGCCCATACAAACCAACTCTCGTGGAAAATAAGTTTTTCAGGTCTCTCAACCAACGTGAGCTTAACCGCGTGTCATAGAGATCATCCCAATCTGCATATGGTTGGCGGGTTCCAAAATACTTTGTGATGACCAGATCACGCCAAGGAAAGCTTTCTTCATTTTTTAGACGCCAACCCCACTTGGCTAATAAGCCGAGATGGAGAAAGCCCAGACCACCCGCCTCCTTGCCGCGGCACATAGCATTCCAACTAATCCATGGTATAGAATGACTTGAGTCTGACCTGCTTCCCACAAAAAGTTGCGACACATGCAATCATATCTTGAATAATAGATTGTGGCGCCTTATATAACAAAAAGTAATATACAACTATACTGGTCAGGACACTTTTGATCAGCGTCACACGACCTCCAAAAGATAAGTACAAGTTCTCCCACGAAGCAGTTTTATTTTTCATGGACAAAGCTAGGTCTGACCAAGAGGCGCGTGCTCCAGGATTACATCCCACCGGAAGGCCGAGATACATAAGCGGGATATTCGTGATAGAACAATGAAGAACTGGGGCACATTCTTGCTGTAATTCCGAAGAGATGTTGATACCCACTATGCAAATTTTCTGGAAGTTGATGCGTAATCCCGAAACTAATTCATATAGGCGCAGACCCTTCATAATTTTTACATTTAAAAGATCACCCTCACCGAAAAGTAGTATGTCATCCTCATAGAGTGAGTGAGTGTAGACACTATCTTCATAACCTATTCCACGCAGGCCAACATGTAACACGGGAGTTTTCTAAAGCCGATTGAGGCCTTCGGTTGCAATCACAAACAATAGCGGGGATAATGGATCCCCATGCCGTAATCCCCTCTCAAAGTTGAAAATACTAGAATAAGCACAATTTACAATGACCGAATCGAAGGAGGTATTCAAACACACATTTATCCATCCGATCCATTTTTTACAACAAAAACATCTTCTGCATCACGGATAGAAGAAAATCCCAATTGATCGAATCGAAAGCTTTGGCAAAATCCACTTTTAGAAATATGGCAGCGTTCCTCATCTTGTTCACAAAGTGGATGAATTCATTTGCGAGTAAGATGCCGGCTTGAATTTGTCGGCCTTTAATAAAGGCCAGTTGCTGATGAGATATTAATTTGTCCATAATCTTTCGCATCCAGTTAGCAAGAAGTTTTGCCAATAATTTGTATGCACTTCCAATCAAAAAAATAAGTATCAGATTGTCATCAGCTGATATAATTCGCTCACAATCAAGCATGGGATGTGGCCGTATAGGGTCAGGCTCTTCAAAATGCTTAGTAAAATATGAGAGGATCCCCTGCTTGACAGCTGGTATTGAATCAGTCCTGACTCCATCCAAGAATAGTCCCTGAATACTATTTCGATGTCGCCTCTTACGGATACAAGCATGAAAGTAGCTGAATTTCCATCCCCTCTCTAATCCACCTGGAACGAGATTTCTGATACAATATTGAGGCTTTTTGATGTAAAGTTACCTTCAACTTGGAGTAGACAACTTTCCGTTCCAACACATCATCCGTAGAGAGGGGACGGATTTCACCTTCAGAGTCGAACCAATTTAGTTTTGTTTTGAAAGTGTCAATGTTTCTGTCCACCTTACCAAAGACCTCATAGTTCAATCGTTTAAGTTCCTCTCTCAAGTATTTGATTCGGCTGTGTAATATAAATGATTTAGGACCTGAGAAGGGGGCCGAATTCCATGTATGCGTAAGAAAAGACCTGAATTGTGGGTGTGAATCCCAACAATTCAATGTCTTGACAGATTTTTGTCCCCAGTCACGCTCCGCTACATGCAGCATAATGGGGCGATGGTCGGCGATGTTATGCTCAAATGCAATCTCCACCAAATTCGGCCAGCAAGAAGCCCATCGTTCATAAAAGAGAAATCGGTCGATACGGCTTGCACAAGTTCCCCTCCCATTCAGTCATGTGTAGGAAAAACGTTGTAGTGGAGGATCAATAAGGTCTTTATCTAAGATGAAGTCATTAAAATCCAGTATATCCCGAGTCAAGCAACTAGTAAAATTCATACGCTCCTCGGCTGCACGAACTGAATTAAAATCTTCGGCCGCACAGACCGCAATAGAGCTGGCACATAATAGATAGCCTGAGATTTGTTCCCATAAGAATTTTTTCGCCGTCAGATCACCACTTTTTGCATACACATTTATTATCATCTCTTTCTCTCCATTAGACAACCATGTACCCTCCACTATAAACAAATGAGGTAAGGCTGTGATCATGTCAGCTGCGAATACAGATGTGGACCAGATTGAGATCAGGCCTCCAGCCCGTTCATGAGAAGGACTAAACGCCCAAGCAAAATCACAATGAGTCCAAATCTGCTGAACCAAGAAACGGTCCACTGATTCCTTCTTTGTCTCTTGCAAACATAGCAAGTCAATCTAATTGAATTTTAATAACGTTTTCACCTCCCCTGTCGGCCTATGACGCCTAGACCTCTAACATTGATAGACATAAATTTCATAAAGAATTATTGGGGGTCCCAGTCGATGCTGCCTTTAGCGGATCACCAGCAGTGTCACATTTCTCCATTTCAATCAATCTTTGAATCATTATTCCATCGGACTGCTCAGTATGAAGTCTTATTGATTTGCCAAGGAACCATATGAATGCAGCTTCCGAACTCTCTATGGGAGGTGGCCGTGAGTTTTGTCACCACAGGGCGCTGTCCGCAGGGTCAGGGTCAGCGGACAAGTTCAGCCTTGGCCCCGTGTCCTGCGCAATCAGCAGAATAGTTTGTGTAGATTGTTCCGCACTAACAAGGTCTAGAATCAGATCAACAAGAGAAAATGGAGGCATGTAAGGATGTGACCTTACTCCTCGGCTAGATGAGCCAGAATATTTCTTTAGGCGCTTAGACTTTTTCTTCGTGAGTATATACGGGTCAGACCCGAAAGGAACCTCATTTAGCAATCCCACATTTTGACTCCCTGAGGAACCTTCAGGCAAAACCACTATTTCGGCCTCCTTCAACAATTCCAAGCTAGCTTCACCAACAAACTCTTCAATGATTGCATCCGAGATGACTATATCTTCCGATGGCCCAACCTCCACAGTAGGCAGATTTATATGAAGGGGCAAAGGCAAAGGCATCAGAGGTTCCTCCAGCAGATCTGCCAACTTTGCAACTACTAATGAGGGATTAGGTTGCTGAAATTTAGAAGATACGACTGAACTCAATGGAGCCTTTGAGAGCTGTACCACCTTCGGAGTAGGAGATTTTACTTGCAGTTTTTCCCAACCACACCTATGAGTTAGATCTTCAACCACAGAGGCAAAGAACCAATCTTTTGATAATTATACCTTCACCATTTCATCAATTGGTGAGAGTTGTTTCACCTTAACAAGCATCCTAGCATAATGCATCATATGCTGCCCCTCCGTGTTATGATCAAGTCGTACAAATGATCCAAAAATTAGACGCAAGTTCCTTTAAGAAATCCGCATACCAGCAGTGTAAAGGAATTCCCCTGACCTGCAACCACACCACGTGAGATCTGTCTTATTTTTCTTTTCGCCATAACCGAGCACCCATTAAACCAATCGATCCACCAAAGCCTATCTCATTTTCCAATTTAGTTGTAAGAGCATCAGATGGATAAGAAATCATAATCTCCCCACCTTCCAGCTGAATTAGTTTCCCCTTGCTTAATCCCTGCTCCTTCAACTTCATCATAATGATACACGATTCAAGCCATTTGGCCTCCTGAGGATCTACTTCAAATTGCAGTACTTTCAGAGTGGAAGCTTGCAAACCAACTACCCCTACAACATCTGACCGGTGATTTGATACTTTAGTCTTACCCATAACCTCCTCACTTGAAAGACGATTAGGAGGTTGTTGCCGAACTCGTTTAACCATAATCTTACACGAGCCCATCCACAGTCCCGTCATACGGCTCTCTAGCTTAGACACATCAGAGATTGGGGCAAAACGAGCAAAGCCAAATCTACAAGAAGATAGCAATTGGTTTCGAGGGATGAAGATATTCCTTATTTCTCCGAAAACCATGAACAAACGATGAAAATCTGCTTCGGTACACGTAGCCGGGAAATTGGACACATGGAAGGAATCACATTCCGTACGAAGGCGTTTTAGGTGGTCATGTAACGGCGGTCGGGCGCAGTTTTCAGTCATTCCCTCCGCCAAGTGTCGACGCCTACGACAAGGAAATTCCCAACCCTCCTCATACTGAGCCACCCCTCCATTTCCACATCTGGAGCCTCCACTCCAACTGAAGGGGTAGTGACGGGCCCTAACGAGACAACTACGCCAGTAAACCCTCCAGTAATAGTGACATCGCATTCGCGCCGCCCTTCCATTCCACCGTGAAGATCAATATCCTCCACATCTATACCACCATCTACCATCCTAGAGTCGAACCCATCTCGGTCACATCCCACCCATACACCCGAACCCTCCAGTTAGGAGACACTACTCTCTGTCAGGTGAACAGACGCCACAAAACCGTGAGACCCAACCGTCAGAGACTTCCTCTCAGCCACCTCACCACCATTGGTCAAAACTTTTGCCAGCCCATCACTCACGTTAGCCTCCATCGTGCTGCACGCCGTCGTCGGAGATATGGAGTCGCCAGAATCACTAGAGCATTTTTTAGGTTTACCCCGAGCCATACCGAATAGGCCATTAATAGAATACATATTGAGCTATATTGATACTTTACATGGATATGACTGTTAACAATAGCTCCCACTTATGGACTGTGACGATTACTTGTTATCCCTTCTGTTGGAGGCTCGACGATATAGGTGTGCTAGGTGGCGACTGTCTCATCTTTGTCAGGGAGATGTATTTGCCTTCCTCAAGGGCCCTGTGTGATACGAGGTTGTTCCTCTTCGAGCTAAAGTGATGTGAAGGATAACCGCATGCCCCACTTGGGCGTCGGCCGTTGTGTGTTATCTCTCTGTCGAGAGGCGATAGCAAACTTTTTTCAGGGGGATGCATGTGGTTAATTCGAAAGGTTCTCAGGCGCTGGTTCACGAATAGGTGTTATGTGACTTCGAGTTGATCCTCCTCGACCACTAATGAAATAGGTTTGAGGTGGGAAAAGAGGATCACTCATCATTTCCCTTAGGCGACTTTGAGACTTGTCGGGTCATCTCGTAAATAGGTCTTACCTGATGGGTCCTTCACCTACCATTTTATTTCCCACATCAAAGGGATAAGAGTATCTTGGATTATTGGAGATTAAAGAACTCATTATCACATCCATGTCAGTCCTATGTAGAAACTCTTTTCCACATTGGAGTCTCAATCTAGCTGGCACTATACCAACACCCTGGATCAACTATTTCCATTACAATGATTTCTGGACAACTCCAATGATCATAAAAAGTCTTGAGATCCCAACTCAGATATTTCTAGAACTTAATCTGAATGACCACCGACTTAGTTTTATATTACAATCTCGTAGTCTAATTCACCCAAGACGCTTCTTGTTATATTTGCAATCATGGAATTCCATTTATGCTTGATTTTATACCCAATACATAATATAAATGAATAATGCTAATGTAAATTTCATTCAATTAACAATTCAACATTATATTGTTCAATGCATGGCTTGTAGGGCACCAAGTCTAACAATCAATTCTTCTAAAATTCCATTTCAATCCATACAGCTAAAACTTCCTCCTTCTTAATTTACTCATATGGGTGTATTTGGGTAATATAGGAAAAAACGTGTTAAATGTTTTAATAATATTTAATACAGCTGTCATATGCACAGTGGCAGCCGTTAAATGCACAGTTGAATGTGTCAACATCAAGCATTTAATGCAGGCGTCATATGCACAGTTGCAGGCGTCATATGCACAGTTCTTCCACTACTATAAATAGGCTACGTGCTTATTCATTCGATATATCGAACGACAAAAAATATACGAGATTTCTCTGTCTGCCTAGCCACCCACGAGGTGTAGACTTGATTCGTGGAAACCTAACGAGACTCTGGTAGACTCGTTACCCGGACACTCGATCCAGCTATCAAGCTTCCGCAACAGGTAACATTTCATTGTTATGATTTGTTACAATTATATCCAATTTTAGATCTGTTCTAGTTATTGAATTACATCCATAATATGATTGTTGAGTAGGAATAAGAGGGTTTATGTGGATCTGCCATGCTGGAGGGATCAACTCCACAATGTGAATAAAACCCACTGTGTGTTGAACGAGAAGCTGTATTTGAAGAGTCTGTTTCACCGCCTGAGAGCCCTCATTGCTTTGAATTGCAGTCTTGTCTTCGTTAAAGGTATTCTGTGCCTTAATTATTATTACTTGGTAAGAACTGTACCTGCGTCTGCTAGTGAGAAAGAGAATAAGATAAAGAAACTTAGGAGAACTTTTTTTTTTCATTAGCATTTTCAGATTTTACTTACCGAACACGTCAAGAAAGGAAGAGCCAAATTGGTTCCAAGATGTCTTTGTTCATCTTTTGTGGATTTGTATAATTCTTTTAGAAGGGATAGGTGGAAATATTTTAATGTCTAACATACTTTACACTGGTTGTCTAGATGTCTTAATCCCTGCCATCAAACTGTCTGCATATAGGCGACGCTTAAATGGTGTGAATGAGGTAAGCTTCAACGCTTTCTGTAGATTTATGGTATTCAACATCAGGATTTCTGCAACAGTAACTGTAACATTCAAAAGCCTCTTTCATTATTTGTCGTAATTTCAAGTTCCATGTAGAGTTCTAATTCGGGAGTGGAAACTAGAAAGCATGCTTGCGATCTGAAGTTGACATCACAGAAGGCCTCTAGAAGCATGTGATCATCGTCAATTTTGTGTCAAGAGGTTGAAGAACTTGAAAAAGGTCCACCTGGTTGTTTCATTTTTTTTTCAGATTAGCATTCGTCAAGTCCATGTTCAAAGAAATTGGCTAATTTGAATTGTATTGAAGATTCTGTGGAGGTCTGGCCGGTGTGGCTATCTGGGTTTGCTGCTATTCTGTGACATTGTAGAAACAAACCAGGGGGTGATGCTATTCTGGATTTTAACATGATTATGTTTTGTATCCTTTTAACACAACTCTACTGTGTGCACCTCTTTTGTGCAACAGAATGATACAAACAAATCTGGAGAACCAAAAAAATGATCAGTTCCAATAAGAAAAATAATTAGTTCCAATGAGAAACATTAAAATGATCAATTCCAATGATAAACATTTAACACAACTCTACTGTCTTTCACATCAATATGTTCCATCAATGGCTGCATAACCAGAAAAAATCAAAAGATTCCAATGAGAAACTAATGGTAAGCTTCGTAGATCTATATTCAAATAGCACAAATCACTCAAGACATTTATGCACAATCAGGCTACATTGGACAAAGCCTTATAGAGACTCTATTTGCTCCTTTTCCTACCAATCAAGATCAATCAGTATTCAAAATCAAATGTCATCAACTTGTAGAATTTACCAAGGCTGTCATAAGCAACTAATGAACAAGCATATCAATCTACAGAAGATACTAGAATAATACGAAAAAAGTCGAGTAACAGTTAATTATACTATATCCCTCTAGGAGAGGCCATGCCCAAATAAAGTTTAGTTACAGCAGTAAACCTTTTAGTGGAAATCGTAAGTTCTTGTTGTTATATCATTCATACATCTTATAGCTCCTTTTATAGAGTACAAAAGTAGGAAA
>JAOWBN010216370.1:0-13539 GCA_028565015.1 Pinguicula moranensis
CCGAGACACCTCTATTCTAAAAATAATTATCTTTTAAGTACTTGCGCAAAACACCACCCATTCTAAAAGAAGAAGTAGTAGAAGAAGTAGAAGAAAACCTGCGCAAAATAGGGCCTTGTATAATCTCTCAGCGAGCAGAGCAGGTACTAGTTATGACAGACAGTTGTTCTTTCTAGTTTCACACCAACTCTAAGGGCCATATAATGGCTAGTTTTTCGATAATAGCCAATTCACATTAAAAAAAAGATAGATCAAGAGGCATTTTCGCTACTAGAAAAAGCAAAAAGCTAGCGACATTATATTGACTTCTCTATTCCTGAAGACGACCACAACAAGCTATTCAAAACACCAGAAAAATATGAAATGTATACATCCCAAGAAGAAAAGGATAGAGATATTTGCTAAATTTGACGCAAGGGAGGAGGATCCAGAAATCCAGTTGATGCTGAAAGGAATATGGGCAAAAGGACAAAAGATTAACATTTCGGTTGCCAAGTATAACAGAATCACAAATGCCACACAAGACTCCAACAACACATACAAGTCAGGGGGCGGTGAGCAGGAAACGCCGCAAGCACCAAAGGCCAGACACAATAAACATACTGCAACAGATAGGCCGATGAACAATACACACCCTTGTAGGGAAATTGATGTGATTGTTGTTGGTCCGAGACGAATTTGAATTCTTGCATGTTTTAAAGTAATTGGACCCTGCAATGTGAATTATAGTAAATTGCGGTTTCGTGGTTTCTTCCAATCAGAGGTCCAAACATATTCGGATCCGTCTGAATATTTGACTGGAGTTCAAGGACTCATTCGGAGTCTTCGTGTTTAAAGTATATTTGATTTGAACGGTCAGATCGTGAGATATGTATTTTGTAATAGACTGCTCTTATTCAGTCACGGTCTGCTATTTACAGCACTGCGCAGCCTTGGTGTCATATGATATCGGAGGTCTGAAAGTGGTCTGATCGAACTGACATTTTATCATGGCACAGAGGATTTCTCAATTCATACGCTGACCAAAGGAGATCGAATTCTAACGGTCTGATGATGAGTTATTATGTTCGGAATATACTGTTTTCTAATTGGAAGTTGCACGCGATTTATGGAGACCAGTAAGCATATGATATGCTCCACGTTTGGGGGACCACGGCCCCTGCTAGAAGGTGCCAAGAAGGATGTTCATTTTACTTATTATTCCTTTTAATTAAATTAGTCCATTAATTTGTGAGAATTTTGAATTTTAATGTAATTAGGTAATTTTCTACTTTTAGGAATAAGTTAGGATGGGCTTTTTACTTAGGTAAGGTCTAATTTTTAATAGGAGTTTAAATTAGGTCTAGAGGCCCATTAAAATTGTAGCCTATTTAAAGACAGATTTCACCCTTTTCAGAAAATATTTTGACTTTAATTTTATTATGAGCTTTGAGATAGATCTCTTTGTTTTATTGAATTCATAATCTAAAGAGAATTTGGTTGCATGCATCTTAGGGTACATGTAAAGGTTGATTCTATGATACACGTATTTATCATAGAGTAGATCCTTGGGTAGGCGTTTGATTGAACCTCTGATTTACATTCGTTTTTGGCATAGTATTTGGCTAGGGCTTGATGTTCCATGTTTGATTGAGTTTCTATAATACATTTCTTCTATCTCCGTTCTTTTTCATCCTTCTATTTTGTATAATTTTTTGTTGATTTGCACAATATATCCTTTTAATTTTGTTAATTTCAAATTTTGCTCAATTGGTGAGTTTCTCTTGATACAAGAATAAGTTTCCGACTCCACGTTACATTCCGTGAGCAACTATTCACATCACTTAAGGTTGGCATAAAGCTTCTTCTTTCGAAGAATTTCTAGCACATAGCTAATATGCACATCTATATGTTTTGTTAGTATATCATCGAAATAAAAACCAAAAAAGGCTCGTAAAACTGGATTCATAAGTTTCATGAATGTACTAGGAGCATTAGTCAATCCAAAAGGTATAACTAACCATTCATACAATCCATACTTAGTCTTAAAAGCATATTTCCACTTAGCACCTTCTTTCATGTGTATTAGATGATAACCACTTCTTAAATCAATCTTAGAAAACATACATGATCCATGCAATTCATCAAGCAAATCATCTAATCTTGGTATAGGGTGACGATACTTTACTATGATGTTTGTTTTGGCCCTACAGTTTGTGCACATCCTCCAAATCTCATCCTTCTTTGACACAAGTAGTACGGGTACAACACATGGACTCATAATCTCACGGGTGTGTCCCTTAGATAGTAGCTCATCAACTTGCCTCTGGAACGCCTTATTCTAAGGGTTACTTATGTATGCGGGTTTATTTGGTATGGTAGCTCTAGGCACAAATTCTATTTAATGTTCAATGCCTCGAATCGGTGGTAAACCATGGGGTAGCTCATCGGCCATTATGTCTTCAAATTCTGACAAAATAGAGATAATTTTGTTTGGTATATTACCAACTAGTTTGTTAGTAGTGATTAGGGCTTTCTTGTACAAAAGCACAATCATAAAAGCAAGAGAATATAAAACAATCTTGATCTCACTCTTTTGAGCCAATTATATTTCTTTTTTTTCTTCTCTTATTCTGTTTTTCATCTATTTTTAACTCTGTTCTCCTCTATTTTTTCCTCTTTTTTTCCTCTCATGATCTCTTTTCCTTCTTTCTTTTTCTCTCTTTCTTTTCCTCTCAATTGTCTCAATTTACATTGGTCCTTATTGACCTATTTGGAATGTAAATGTACAAGTACAATATTCCTACCACTATGACTAAAAGAATATCTATTTTTGTGCCCATCATGTGTTACCTTGTGATCAAATTGCCATAGTCGACCAAGTAGTACGTGACATGCATCCATGGGCACTACATCACAAAGGACCGCATCTATGTACTTTCCAATTTTCAAAGGAACCATTACTTGACTTCAGGTGTTGGAAGGTTTCCAAGTTGATCTTTTGTACCAAGTAAGTACTAGCCACATTTTCACAACTTCACACTACAAACCTTATTATGAACAAAAAAAAATAGTATGAAAAAGGTTCTCACGCTGTGCTTATTTATCTTCTTCCTTGATTTGCATGCTCAATGCTCTCTTGATCACTAGCAGTCCCCCAACAGCTGCCGCAACCTCATCATGACCAGACCCATGATCACACGATCCATGCTCACTAGTCTCATCATCGGATGAAATCACTCCATCTCCCTTGAGTAGGATGACTCATTGGTTTGGGTACTGGCTCGCAATATGACCTAAATCTTGATACTTGAAACATTTAATATCATAATGTCTCGATGTAGAGGGTATAGAAGTACGTTGTTTAGCCATGGTTTTTACATCAGGCCTCCTGGAAGGCATGAAACTGGACTTGGGATTCTGTTTATCCCACTTGGGATTTAACTTTCATGATGAACTAGGGTTTGAACATGAGCTTACCTTCCACAAAATATTTCGTGTAAGCTGCTTTTCTACTTTGATGGCTTAGTAGAGCATATCCTCAATATCTACATAGTGTTGCAACTCCATAACATCAACTATCACTCTATTCAATCCCTGAAAGAAACGTGCCATATTAACTTCACTATTCTTCTTAATGTTGCCTCTGTTCAAGAGTAACTTCATCTCCTTGTAAAACTCCTCAACACTTTTAGACACTTGCACCAACCTTTGTAACTTTTGATGGATCTCACGGTAGAAGTGGCTAGGAACAAACCTTCTCCTCAAGATTCTTTTCATCGCCTACCGATCTTTAAGTGGTGGTTCTCCATAGCTTATCGTGTTATTTAGAACCTGATCTCACCATGTAAGAACATAGTCAATAAACTCAATAAATGTGAGTTTTACTTTCTGGCGCTCAGTATAGTCATGGAATTTGATGGGACAAATCCAACCACCAAACCCGACCCCAAAAGAAAACTAACCCAACCCGAAAAATAAAGCCCATCCATACTAGAAATCATACTAATTAAACCCAGTACAATAAATAAAAAATGCCACACCAAATTTAAAGACTCGGTACACCAAAACTTGTCCCCAAAATAATAAATACACGTGCAAAGATGAGGTGGCTTCACCTAAGAAGACATATCCTCTCTGAGTGACACATACCCCAAAAATCCCTCTATAAAATAACTCCTTTGATAACGTAAAAGAGGATGATTTTCGGCGGAAATAATTGAATTGATGGTAATTTTCTCAACAAATATTACAGTTCCTTATGTGAGACAAGAGAAATTGTGAGATCTTAAAAGTTTCTTCTTGAATTACTTGAATCTCTTGAGTAGTATCGGTTTCTTTTAATATAAAAAAAACTTTATCACTTGTCGTCGTATATGGAAACCGACACAAAAAGTCGTGAAAAAGAAATGGAGCCAAGCAAAAACAAACCCCGATGATTCCATACCCCGACCTCACATGTCAGCATAATATTTCCAACACAAATCTTACCAATTTAGCATCCAATCTCAGGAATGAATTTCAAAGTCATATCCAAGAATTGATCTCCCACCTCAGCACCGTGGGCCACCGCCCCCATTACACGTGGATCTAGCATCACAAATGCATGTCCCTCAAGATTTCACTAGAGGCTAAGCAATATTTGCAGAAAATACATCCGCCAAGAAAAAATAGGAGGACGCCCACGAACCGAACGGACTACAGCAAAGCCCAAACTTCTAGTAAGCCTTGGCGCCTCGAGTAAAACACAAGGAATAAACAACATCAAAATACAGTGACAAAAGTTGACAACGAGAAGCAAAAGTATGTCGAGTGTACCACACCCTCTGCATATCACGAACAGATATTCTAAGGGCCATCAAACATTCAAGTCTCCTCATTGCACCCCAAGAAATGAAGCCTAGGAACTACATAAAAAATTCTCTCCACTAATGTCAATTCCACAAAGATAAAGGACACATCACAAAAGATTGTCTACATTTAAAATAAGAATTGGAACGATTAGCCCAGGAAGGCCACCTAGCCGAATGGATACTCCATACTCCAAAATCCAACCTAGTATGGACACGGGACTAGGAAAATGATGACACAAAAGGAAAGAAACTTTGAATCGCTATGATCATTGGAGATGAAACAAACCATTACCGAAAAAGAGAGCAACGAACATTTCAACAAGTAGCATATACCCGATCAAATCCCCTTGAACCTCCCATCCAATTCAGCAAGACATTTAAACCAATGAGCCACATTGCCATCCTATGGTGATCCAACAGAAATAGGTGGATACATAGTTGACAAAATCTGTGGACCAGGGAAGCATCTCTGATATTTTATACTTAGATGCTTTCCAACGAAGGTGATTGAATATTGCCACCACTTTCCCCATTCCCACTACTCTGATGATTCAGAGGAGCCAAGGTCAACGCCCTCTGATCAATCAAGCTTCATACTTCTTTTGGTAGATACGACAAAAAACTATCCCCGCCACCTACCTAATCATCGAAACCCCTTTATCCTACAACGTCATATTGGGACGACCTAGCCTATTTCAACTCAAGGCAGTTGCCTCAACTTACCATTCAGTGATGAAGTTCCCAGCAGATTGCGGAGTGGGACAAGTAAAAGCCAATATTCGAGTCGCCAGGATCTGTTACACCATATTTGCCACAAAGAAATGCCTACCTACAAAGAGGCCAGCACCAGCCTCTAATCCCGAGAAAATTCCAAAAATATTCCAGATCCTTGAACCTGAGCATGTGATACCACCCGAATTCAAAGAAGTCTGCCTCCGGGGAGATGACCAAGAATGAGTTGTACACATCGGCACGGAACTAGACCCCGACCTTGAAGCAAGCGTAGTCGAGTGCCTAAAAAGCCATGTTGATATATTTGCATATAGCCCCTCCAATATCCCGGGGATAAACCCGAGTCTTGCAGTTCACCGTTTAAACGTCACCGATGGAGCAAAGCCCGTACAACAAAAGAAATGACACTTTGGGCCAAAAGAAACCAAATCATAAAAGAAGAAGTTCAAAAACTCTTTACAATCGGATATGTGGAGAAAATTCAATACTCAAAATGGCTTTCCAATGTGGTGTTTGTCACAAAAAGTGAGAAGAAATGGAAATTGTGCGTCAACCTCAAAAATTTGAACAAGCATTGCGCTAAGGAATCCTATCCTTTGCAACCTATTGATCAAATCGTCAACTCCAATGCTGGTTGCAAACTACTGAATATGATAGACGCATTCCAAGGATATAATCAAATATTTCTATCACCAAAAGACTGACTGAAAATGATCTTTATCACAAAATGAAGGTATCTACTGTTATAAGGTGATGCTATTCGGACTCAAAAATGATGGGGCCACCTATCACAAGATGATCAACAAGATATTCCTAAAACAACTCGGTCGAAGCATGGAATCATACGTCGATCTCGTGAAGAGCAAAATGACAGCTGATCACATAGTTCATCTTGCGGAAGCCTTTAAAGTTCTATGCCAATACCAGCTAAAGATCAACCCCACCAAATGCACCTTTGGAGTCCGAAGCAGGAAATTTTAGGCTACATGGTATCTGAAAGAAGGATTGAAGACAAGCCGGCAAAGTAGCAGCTCTGCAAAATATGACCCCATCCCGTTCCCTAAAAAAAATCCAATCTCTTACAGGAAAAATGGCATCCCTTGGTCGATTTATCTCTTGCCTTGGAGATAGGGGATTACCATTCTTCAAGGCACAAAAAGTAAGAAACTTTAAATGAACCCCTGAATGCGCCGAGCATTTTAGCAGCTGAAAGAATACTTGAAATCCCCACATGTGCTTGTGGCCCCATGACCCTAAGAGGACCTGTTTGTTTATCTTGTCATAACCAAATAAGCAGTGAGTGCCATACTAGCACATAAAGAAAGAAATCTATATAAACCCATTTACTACGCGAGCAAAACACTCCATTGAGCCGAGATAAAATACTTTGAAATAGATAAGTTTGCGCTCACTCGAGTAATAACAGCTAAAAAACTCCGCTCCTATTTTTCAATCACACCCTTTCATCGTCCTCACTAACCAACAAATGAGGAAAATTCTCTTCAAAACCGATACCTCAGGGAGATTAGTAAAATGGGCTATGGAGTTCAACGAGTACGGCATCACTTACAAGTCATGAAGCTCACAAAAAGCCCAAGTACTTACACACTTCATAGTCAAAACCATCAAAACCCCTGAAAAGGATATGCAGTGGATGCTCCCCGTGGACAAATCATCCACCTCTTGACATGGGGGCACAGAAATCGTACTAAATAAAGACAATGGAAAAACCATAAAGATAGCTGTACACCTAGACTTTTTACCAATAATACCGCGGAATAGGAATCCCTAATATTGGGGCTCGAGATTGCCGCCAAATAGGGGGTCCAAAACCTCATCACCCACAGTGACCTCCACCTTGTCTGTGAGCAATATCAGGGGACGTTCGAGACTCACAACGAAATATTGGACAACTACGTGAAAAAGCTTTGGAATCTGGCTCAAACCTTTTCAACTTTGAACTTTGGGCCATGCACAAATAATATCAACACCGACACCCTCTCTTGACTTGCATCTCACCTGGAAACATAATATGGGCAAACAATACAAATACTGATATGAAGGGAACCCGCAAATGAATTACCAATTTCTTGTGAAGAAAACTATCCTGACACTCGACTCGGTTGACTGGGCAACACCCGTAATCAAATACTTGAAGGAATGGACATTGTCCACAGACAACACAAAGGCCATACAAATACGAATATGAGGATCCACATTCACCCTCCTAACGGAAAACTATACAAACTGAGTTTTGAAGGACCCTTCCTTCGTTGTATCACACATCCTCAGACACGAACTCTATTAGAAGAAATGCATGATGGTGAAAGATCTAGCCATATTGGAGGAAGAGCCATAGTCAGAAAAATTCATCAACACGGCTTCTATTGGTCGTCTATGCTTTGAGATGCATTGGATTATGTACGCTGCAAAAAATGTCAGCAACATGGAAACTCGAAACCTTACCCAACCACTCCTATGATAGGAGTATCAACAAGATGCCCTTTTGATAAATGGAGGATAGATATTATTGGTCCACTTCCTCCATATTTCAATCAGAGACGCTTCATTATTATAGCTGCATAATACTTCACCCAATGGGCAGAAGCTGAAGCACTAGCCAAGGTAACAAAAAAAGATATTTTCCGTTTCTTATGGCGAAACATCGTGTGTCAATTTGGAGTGCCATAGATTCTCATTTCTAACAATTGACCGTAATTTTGGGGCACAAAAATAGCCAACTGGTGTGCCACCCTACAAATTCAACAAAGATTCACGTCTGCTTACCACCCCCAGTCTAACGGACAGGTGGAAGCACTTAATAGGATCATCTAGCTTGGTTCAAAAAAGAAAATCCAGAACCGCAAGGGCAGTTGGACCGACAAATTGCCATGAATCCTATGGTCTTATCGAACTACTATTATCACCTCCATAGAAACACCCCGATCGCTTTAGCTTATTCTGAAGCTGTGTCAGTTACAGATATAGCCTTCAAAAGCATATAGAGTTAGTTCCTACAACCCTATAGAGAATGAGAAGAGTCGGATGACAAACTTGGAACTCCTTGACGAGATCAGAAAGGCGGCCTACGACTAATTATCAAAACATCATAGCCAATTTCGAGGAAAAAAGATATCAAAACCAAAAAAAATGAACCCAAAGAAGGTGACATTGTCTTAAAGAGGGTCATAATACCTGGCCACCAGGGACAGTTACAACGCACCTAGGAAGAACCTTACCAACTCCTCAAAAAACATAAGAACGGGATCCCCAGAGAAAGCTCCTGCCTCACTCGTGAAACCAATAAAATATTAAGAGATTCTACATAAATCAATGAGACGAGGTAAATAAATCACAGTTTATAAAGATTCGATCCACCTTCTTTTAATATTTACGAAACATTCACACTCTTAAATGGAACCGAGACAGTCACGCTCTTAAGTGGAACCATCACGAAGAAACGTTCACGCTCTTAAGCGGAACTAAGATGTTCACGCTCTTAAGCGGAATCATCACGAAGAAACATTTACGCTTTAAAGCGGAACCAAGACGTTCAGGCTCTTAAGTGTAACCGTCACAAAGAAACATTCACACTCTTAAGCAGAACCGAAATATTCACGCTCTTAAATGGAACTGAGACGTTCACGTTCTTAAGCAGAACCAACATGAAGGACGTTCACACTCTTAAGTCGAACCGCCACGATACAAGAATATTATCTCATAATTACCTGTCACTTACCCGGTGAACAAATCCTTGCAAACATCCTTTGAAACTATTTGCTCTTCCAAAAAAAATCAGCAAGAATGAAAAAACGATTACTTCCTTTCAAATGTGATGATAATTCCCCAGCCCCTAAAAACAAAATTACCCGACTATTTCGAAATCTTTCCTTAAAAAATAAAAAAAAAACTCAAAACGAAGCCCTTACCTTGCAAACTCATTATACACACTTTTAACTTTTGTCAGATTCAAATAACTTCCAAAATGGCAAAACTAGGAAAAAAACTTTCTTCAAAACATTTTTCACATTCTCTTCAGTTGGCATATTATATTTTATGGTCATGTTCATCTCTTCAAATCTTCCTGGCACCACCGAGAAG
This sequence comes from Pinguicula moranensis, assembly GCA_028565015.1. Taxonomy (NCBI): domain Eukaryota; kingdom Viridiplantae; phylum Streptophyta; class Magnoliopsida; order Lamiales; family Lentibulariaceae; genus Pinguicula; species Pinguicula moranensis. Next base: position 9,666 of record JAOWBN010216370.1, read on the forward strand.
TGCAATGAGAAGAATACCCCACCAAATCCATATATAGAGCAAACTGTCTACAATTTTCCTTGGATGATTACCATAAAAAAAAAATCAAAATTTATATTACTAACCATCGAACCCAAAAAACCCAATACAAAAAATCAGAGGTAAAAACCTGACCACATTGTCAAGACTCCAAAAGAACTTCGAAAAATAGGCAACCATTTCTAAAGCACAAAACAAAAAACTAAAGCATCTACTCCAAACTAACAGGGAACGAAGAAGAGAAACCCACCAAACAACACATCACATCAAAGAACAACGAAAAAGCAAGGCATCAATAAAAAAAAAATCTAAACCCAAATCCAAAGAGCTTCATATACTAAAACCACAGTACATAGCGGAAGGTGCCTCAAAACAGGAAAAAGAGACACCTATGAAAACAAGCTACTATAGTACTATAAAGCCGAGGAAGAGGAATTGGAAAAACAACTTCCAACCAAGATTACACAATATAAAGAAACAACAGACCGCTCACACTAAATCAAGTGTGAAAATTCATCAAACACAGGAAAAGACTCTCGGATCAAATCATTTAGAGACCAAGTTAAGGTTGCCTCTGCTGCATGGACAGCCACTGCACACCGAAAAGAAGATGATCCTAAAAATCATTGCACATACATCTCACCAATACCCCGCTGCAGGGGATGTTTGGATGAACACCCAAAGATCTGAGAGTGCTCAAAATATGGGGTCATTATCGCCACCAACGGTTCCAACCGGCCGATTTGTTGAGCCAACACAAAAGAAAAATGTTCCAATTGACGCGAACTAGTAGCCATGGTCTCCACCCTTCCTGGATGATGAGCCATACCCTTCGACAGATGAGAAAAAATTGTTGCTTACTCAGATCGAGAGTTCTTCAATGCAACATGAAAGTTTTGACCTCAACTACGTGCCTCTAAGAATATTCCACCTCCCGGGAATTGAAAAGGACTCAGTCACCGTTATGCTACACATAAGAAGGTTACACGACCATTGCTCCAAACCATCCCAATGCCATCATTGACCCTGATTTCTGACCTTCAATTAGTACTTGAAAATAGCCTTAGGTGAAAGAATGATCACCCAAAACAAATTCCTGAGAAAAAATGAAGGTACCTACAAGAAAAATTCAAGAACATCAAGCGAAGTAAGAAAAAAGAAAACCCTCGAAAAACAACAAACAAAAATCATACCATGCATTGCCATTTTCTCTGTAGAAGTGAAGCACACAAGAAAAAACATTCTTTCCAATATAAAGCCAAAAGAATGCGCAAAGACGGCGAATAAATGCACGCCATCTCCGCCACGTGAATGAGGATCAATAGGGCAATGAAAACGGGTGATTTTCTTCTACATGAACATCAATTGGGAAGGGGGAGTGATGATGGGACAAATCCAATCACCAAACCCGATCTCAAAAGAAAACTAACCCAACCCAAAAAATAGATCTCATCCCTACTAGAAATCAGACTAATTAAACCAAGTCCAATAAATAAAAAATACCACACCCAATTTAAAGATCAGGCCCACCAAAATTTTTCTCCAAAACCATAAATACACATGCAAAGATGATGTGTCCCATGAGGTGTCTTCACCTAAGAAGACAAATCCTCTCTCCAAGTGACACATACCGCAAAAATCTCTCTATAAAATAACCCCTTTGATAAACAAGAGGAGGATTTTTTGGGGGAAAAGAATTGGGACTCCTATTGATTGTAGATTTTCTCAACAAATATCATAGTTCCTCATGTGAGATAGGAAAATTTGTGAGATCTTGGAAATTTAATCTTGAATTACTTGAATCTCTTGAGTTGTATCAGTTTCTTTTATTATAAATAAAAAAAACAGTTTCATCATAATTCAAATATTTTCTCCATTTTTATCTCCCACTCCAAAAATACCACAGGATCATTTCTCCTTTGGAAGGTAGGTATCTTGATTTTCATGTTTCCAAGGTGATCCTTATAAACTTATCTTGGGTAGCTAGTATCTCGAGCAGCCTAATAAGGGGGTTGTCTTAGTTATTTCACTTTCATATGGCCATTGCTTGCTCGAGTTCCTCGACCACGGGGCTCATAATGATCATCAACTCCGATGAACCATGTATCAAACTCGTCACCATCGTCCTTAGGTGGCTCTAGTGGCTGGTTGGAAACGACTTTACGTATATCAAGTGGCGGATCCTTTGGAGCTTGGCTAATGGATGCCTTAGTTGTCATGTGGGCCTCCATTAGTGCTAAATGTTATTGATAACTAGCATTCGCCATGGTCATTCATTGTAAGACTTGTATCACCTGCTCAAGAGTAGTCATTGAAGGAGTTTCTTCGTTCATGGAGTTAGACACATATTTTTCCTTGAGAGACATGTTTGTACTTGCACAAGAAAAGGGTTAGTAAAGAAAACTCACCACTCCCTCACATGTATATACTCAAAACATGTACACTCAAACTCTCGTGTATCACTCAAATCAGTTTTTACCCTATCTTAAATCTCACCACTCTACCTTTTACCTCCGAAGTATTCTCAGTATGGTTTTATCCAATTTCAACTCAAGTATCTTATTAGGCCAAACAACAATAGATAAAAGATTGGAAATCAATTCAAGGTTAGGAATTATAGAAAGGTACCAAAGTTGAATGTATGGGTATAGATTTTGAGTATAGATAGAGTCAACTCGTGACTGAAATTTTGAACAAATAGAATCAAACAACTCAACTGGAATATATCTCTTGCTTATTGCAACCACTTTCAATGAAGTACTATTTTAGGCCTAGAAATCTCAATTTTTTAATAGTCCTTGCTTTAGCTTTTGAATCGAAATACTTTTTTTTTAAATCAACAAGGTTGCAACTCAAAAATTGAAGAACAATATGAAAGTAAAAGATAAACTACCAAACAAAGGACAAATTTGTTGTTTCTAAAGCCTGAAAATCACATTATGTCCAACCAACAAAAGTCACGATTTTTGTAAGATCGAAAATGCCACACAAGAGAATACAACTCTCATAAAACTTAATAAGAGAAAGATAAATCGAATAAGGTTTAAAACCAAAAGAGAATACAACTCTCATAAAACTTAAGCAAAAACTAGAATATGTATTGTGTTGAGTTCATCCACCTTATATAGGAAAAGGGGACGATTTTTCTCATCTATGAAGGTTTCTAATTAGTTAAACAAGAATAGAAAATAACCGAATCTAGATAAGTGCAAAATAGGAAATTAACTAATCTAGACTAGGGGACGGGTGAGGTAGGGGTAAAGGATATAGGTTTACGCTTTGACACTTGGAATGTGGGGACCTTAACAGTGAAGTCTTTATAGTTGGTAGATGTACTAAGGAAAATAAGAGTAGACGTGGTCTGTCTACAGGAGACAAAGTGGAAGGGGGAGAGAGCGAGAGAAGTAAATGGGTAAAAATTATGGTACTCATGTTTGGTTAGCGGGAGGAATAAAGTAGGAATTATGGTGTCAGAAAAATTCAAGGGATGTATAGTAGAGGTGACAAGGTGTAATGATAGATTGATGACGTTAAAGATAATGGGGAAGTGGAGGTGGTGAATGTTATTTGCGGGTACTCACCTCAAGGGGGCCTAGGCGAAAGGGAGAAGCGTGATTTTTGGGACAAGTTAGATACCGTATTGCGTAGCATCCCTATTGAACAAAAGGTCTTTATAGGTGGTGATTTTAATGTCCATGTTGGGGTAGAGGTGGATGGGTATCAAGGTGTACATGGCGGTTTTGGCTTTGGTTTGATGAATGACAATGGTCAGGAGTTCTCGGACTTTGCAGCAGTGCATGAGTTTATGGTGGCGAATACATTTTTTAAGAAAAGAGAGGAGCACCTAATCACCTTT
>JAOWBN010216381.1:0-13539 GCA_028565015.1 Pinguicula moranensis
CGATACCCGATACCCGATTTCCCTAAAACCCGAACCCGTCCCGAATTCCCAATGACCCGAAAATTTCGGGTAAACGGGATATCGGGACGGGATTTCCCGATACCCGATACCCGACCCGAATCGTTTGGCCACCCCTAGAGCAAACAGGGGAGAGCTCTGTTCCGGATGGCAGAGGTGGAGTAGGTACTGCTCCTTCAACCAGGCACATATTGGCAGAATCAACAGTAGATGCAGCAGGCTCATGCAATTCAATAGCAGTTAGAGCAATAAGAGGTAGAGCTGTAGCTCTTTCAGTTTGGATCAATGCACTAGGATCCACATCAGAGGCTTGAACAGATTGGTTTATATGCAGGGCCTGGGGACTGTTGGGAGATTCCACAGGAGTTTTGTGGGGGTCAGGGCCTGCCATAGGAGCTAGGGGAGTATCAGGAGTCTTAACAGCTGCCTCCAGAGTAGAAGAGTTAATTTTGGCTGGAGAACACACTCTCTGAGTTAGTTGAATGTAGGTTTCCTCATCATGGCAGGATGTTGCTGGTTCTACCACAGATGGTGCTGCAGGAGGACTCCCTTGGTCAGTATCCATCTCTGTCTGGTTGTTCAAATTAGAATCACTTTCTTCAGGGCAACTTTGACTTAGAGGATCTGCTGGCATAGCAGCTGCGTTACGAGTAGGAACTGATTGGCTTTTGGATTGCTCTTCTTTCTGCTGCCATACCTTCAGTGGCAACTTACTTCCCTGGTTTCTTTTGTTGATCACTGGACGTTTAAGCTCAGGAAATTCAGTCATGTTTCTCGGATCAGAGGGCCTTTGAGCATACAAGTAGTTAAATCGAGCATAGTGGCGTTCTTCACAAATGTGAACATTGTACCACTCCTCACCCACTTCAAGGGAGTATTGGTTATCAATCGAGGCATTACCTTTGATCCTGGTAAGTACCCTAGCATATAGCAGATTAGAGCGAGCCTCAGTATCTGGATCTAGCCTTACAAATTCACCAATGGAATTAGCAACCTGTTGAAATATCAGAGGGTGCCATCCATGTAATGGAGTCCCTCTTATTTGGATCCAAACTAGCCGGTTGTTATCATATTGCCCGTGTCTCCACGGTCTAGCAGATAGTAATCCAAGTCTCGAGATGATTTCAAGTTCTTGGCAGAGTCTGTTCTGGAGATCAGCAGAAGGATATGTCAACAGCAACTCCCCTCCCTCCACTTGCAGTACATTTCCTTGATCCAGCTGGAGATCAGATAAGGCAGCCTTTAGCGTAGCTGGAGATGTACCTCTTATTGGGTTAGCTAGCACACTGTGCAATAACCATTCTGTTTGTCCCGCAGGAGGGGCTATTTTAATGATGGGGCGAGCACCAGTGGAGTCAGCTTCCGGTCCAGAAGGTTGCTTAGTGGAGGAGCTGCCTTGTTGATTTTTAGGAGCCGCAGTTTGGCCCGGAGTAGTAGCTGATCCTGATACAGGCACATATCTGACTACCAGTTTGTGCGCCCCCATCCAGGCGCCACTTAACTCCTTTTCCAGTTTATAAGGATCTCTATCCGTAGCAAATCTGATGAACCCGTAAGGCCTTTGATTCAGTTTCAGTTTTGGGACATATGCATCCCTGAGCTTACCATAACCAGCAAAAGTTTCTCTTAAATCTGCATCACAAGCTCGGGGTGGGATGTTAGCCACTAAGTAAGATAATGTGCTGTTTCGAAGACTTACAATGTAGGGAGGTAGAGGGCGTGATGGAGCTGCAGCAGCTGCTCGTTTCTTCTTAGTAACTTCCTCCCACTTCCCTTCATCTGTATAACTTGGCATCTGATCTTGAGAAGGGGCAGGATCATTCACTCCCTTTCCTTTGTCCAGAGGATTAGATGTGGAGTTGTGTCGCAATGGAGAGGGATCATCAGGCTGCATAGGCGAACCATTCATCCCCAGGGGTCCGTTTGTTGAATCTGTTGCTTGTGGAATATGAGAAACATACACGAAGTTAGCATTAGCCGTATAGGCAGATTCAGTGTCCATCCTGTGATCGCCAGATTTTTCCTTATTCAAACAATCAGCAGCGAACGGGGTTGCTACTCCAGCGTATGTTTTCTTTTTTGATGCTTTATCAGTATACTTGTCCCGATCATCAGCATCCAGAGGAGCAGCAACATCTACCCCGGATTTCGGCTCCAACACTGCTACCGGTTTTCTGATCCGCGTGCGTTTTGCCCTGTGCTCCTTGTCTTTCCGAGCAATTTTTGTGGAAGAAGTGAAACCAGAAAAACTTGCCTCTTCCATCTGAACATCAGCAAGCGCTGGATGCGCCGGAGCAATTTTGTATTTCTCAGGGTTTGGCAGGTTCACCGGCGCATCCATGCTTGAAGGTTCTTCATCAGAGTCACACTGGTCCGCCCAGATTGAGCTGGGGATCTCTTTCCCCTTTGATTTTTTCAGTTTATCAGGGCCTCCAGAAGGTACCATCGGCGTCAGGGGCGGAGATGCACCAGCGGCGCTCGTCAATTCAGGGGTCGAAATCGCGGTGGGAGGAGGCTGAGATTTTGTAACGGTCATATTTTTCAGTTTCCCAGCTCGCGAGGCTAACTGCTCATCATCCAGGTCATCGAATTCTTCGACCGAATCAGCCCAGACGACGGAGGATTCCTCCTGGTTTTTCGAAATCGCCGGCGGATTGCAGTCGGCCAGGTTCTCCTGGTATTTCTTCAGTAAGTTGCTGATTGTGGCCGGCTGTTTTGATGCCTCCCGACATGGGTCCGGTGGTCGAGACTCGCGAGGGCACGTCGGAGAAGAAGGCGCAGCGGCGGCGTTCGGGTCCATTACCAGATTGGGCCGTTGGATCGCAGTAGACGGCGGGTGAACAGTAGTCTCTATCTTGCACTTGACTCCAGGCACGAGGGTAGGCAATGCTCCCCTCTAATTCAATCTATGCGAGGCAGGCCTACCTATTTGCTTCTGCAAGGAATTTCTATACTAACTTAATTTCTATATAAGAAAATAAATTAATAAATATATAATTTATTTATGCGGTCATTCAATTCGTGATCCACCGGGGCCCTTTAGCAAAGCCGGGACCCCATGGGTCCCTAAAGGCCAGCTCTGGCTCGCACCTGTTTGTGCTTATTCCACGGGATGTGTTGAAATCATGAGTATCTCTATCAATCCACATGTCACATTCATTCAAATTTCTAGCGGTTTTTATTGAAAAATGATATAGCGCACGAATATTCCAACACACGAACGCATGAAACGTGCCAAAATGATTGTTTTGCCCTCGTGTTGAATTTTGCATCACTGTTTAACACAAAGACAAAACGGTCATATTGGCACGATTCGTGCGTTCGTGCGATAAAAAATTCGTGCGCAATATCATTTCTGGTTTTTATTGGTGCATAGCAGAGCTGACTCATTCAAATTCATAGTGAAGAAAATTCAGCTTCTCATCACAAGATGCCAGCGAGAAGTGAAAAATGAAATATGTTACATTCTTGCTTATTTTCTATTTAATTTTGAGAGGTGAAAATTATGTTCAAATCAACGTCAATATTTAGCCCTATCCAACGGACACAGTAATAATGGAATTTTCTCCGCAGTCACTGACGGTCGATGGTGGCAGGGACGGAGGAAAAATCTATCACAATTATTCTAGCATTGGCCTTGGTGAATTTTATGCTACCATCATTTCTATTAAAAAAATGAATAATTTTTTTTTAATTAATGATGATAGACACTTTCGTTGCCGCCACTATCACCGCCACTAACACTATAGGGACTTCCATAACAGAGTAATGGGTGGCAGTGGCGGAGTTAGGGGGACCAGGGGGCCTCAAAATATTGTAATTATATTTGATTACAATTGTAAACAATGGGTTGTGTAGTTTAGCTGATTGAACTTGGAAGTTGAAAATTGTTCAGAATATGCCACCAAGGTTCGAATTTGGTTTATGCCACTTCTTTCTTTTTGCTCATTGCCTTAAATTTTGTGATTTATTATTGATTATATTAAATTTGTACCTATATTAATTCTGACATTTCTTTTTTTTGCTTCTTGCCTTTGGGAAGAATAAAAAATAACAATTTTGTGATTTATTATTGATTTTATTCAATATAATTATTTTTTGTAGTTTAATTCTTAACTGAATTGCAACCAAATTTCAAAATTCTGAATTTGTTTTTGTTATAAGAAGTCGATTATTTGTGCAAAATTGTGAAGATATCATTACAATTATTGTCTAAACAAACATCTTAATAAAAATATTATTTAAAACAACCATAATATTAATCTTGCATTTATTTTATAGGTTGATTCAACTTGTTTTCATCTGAACGTGCATAGCTGATCAGACCAAATGCAACTCGACCTATATGCACTCTACAAAAAAAAAAATTGACCCCCCTCGCTTGAAATGCTGGCTCCGCCGCTGAGTGGCAGAGCCTGCCACTCCACCTTTTTTTTTTGATAAGTAATCAGAAGATTGAGTTCAGAATCACAGATCAGGGTATCATTTGGGCCCAGAGGCCCGCCGACTAATCCCTTCAGAATGTCCTGTCAATGCTCCCCAGCGGGTTCGAACCCCAAACCTCTTGGCATACCAGGAGTCTGAAACTCTGCCGTTAGGCTAGCATGACTGGACGCCTGCCACTCCACCTTAGCATCCCTATCAATGTTTGGATGGGCATTAGGTGACTTAGAAGAGATATTTACAAAATTGATGTACATCTCGAGTTGATCGAGTCATTTCTTTGAATTGTTGTCGTGGGATTTCATCAACGATAGTTATGGATCGTCGCTCGTCACACCTTTGACCCGGTCATTACATTTTTCTCTCTCTATATATATATATGTTGATTAATATTACATATAATTTTGTATTATTTGAAATGCAAATTATAACCACAAAGAACACTGAGATAAAACCATGGATTATATATAAATACTATTGTTTCTAGATGTGAACAACACTATTTCGATTGCTCTTCTTCGTCTAGTTAGATAAAAACGCACCAAATAAATGGAGTGAAATCAAACTAGGTTGACTGGGGCTGGAAAGAGATTGGATAAACAGGGAATTAGGTTTACCAATTAAATCTTGATAGCTTTCTAAGGCAACTATCTAAAGCTAGTATGAAGACGAGCCACCTTGTCCCAGCGGTCCGCTACCTCCTGGCTTGTTAAGAGGTAGCGTGATTGATTCATAGTGGGAACACTGTGGATCAATATTCTGCCCACGACCACTTTGCTTGCCAAGTGACAGTGAGGCCCAGTGGGGCTTCTGTATTGGAATTAATCTGGCATTGTCACCTCTAGATTAGTCGGAGGGCCCAATGGGCCTGAAGTATACCGAAGTGGGTAACCGAAGCTATAGGGCACTAACCTTACTAAATTCTGTAGAGTGCATTACCTACCAAAAAAACTAAAGCTAGTATCAATATGTTTAGAAAATTGAAAAATGATTGAAAATTGTTAAGGTAACTGAAAATTTAAAAATGACTTATTTTTTTATAATAAGATTCATGAAATAATTTATTTTTTAATCACATTTTAAAGTAGAATATTAATATTTTACGAATAGCCATGGGTCAAACATCAAATAAAATAAAATTACATGATAAAATGATGCTATACACTGAGCTAATTTCTTGGAATACAGAACAGAACAATTAAGAAAGTTGAGTATTTTAATTATTCATAAAAAAAAAGTGAATTGTGTAAATTTTGAAAAACGAACAAGAGATTCATTAGAAACAATCATACTCCATAATTCACAACGTACCCAATATATTCTCAAATAAGTTGGGATATGTACGCGATCTTACCCTTATAATTATACAAAGAGGCCATTTCTATTACGATCCAATATGCATTGCGTCATTTGATGTATTGAATTACACGAACTTCATTAAATAGAAATACTAAAATTTAATATAGTAATTTTGCTCTAATTCATTATTAAAAACAATCTTCCTATACTATTTACTAGTCCTGGGCAGCAGGTGCGGTAAATTCCACTCCGCCCGCACCTGCTCCCGCCAGACCCGCGCCCGCATGGGTAACGTGCGGATGCGTGCACTATTTTTGTACCCGCATTTGTTAGTGGACGGGACACGGGTAACGTTTTTTTATTATGCGGGTAACACTTGTACCGCACTGCACTGCACCGCCAATGTTTCACGGTGCGGTAATAGCTTTTCGCGGGTGGTTCACGGTATAGATTTTCGAAATTACAACTTTCGTAGGCGGGACGCAGTACAGACTGTTTCGGCACCGCTCGCACTGCTGCCCAGTGCTACTATTTACTGCACAAAAGTAAAATATAGAACTAATTTTGCATGTAAATTCACATAGAGAGGCACGCACACGCACGCACACGTCTTTGTGTGTGCATACATACATATACATGTTTCTATATATATCTGTCCCCCTCCATCCTAACCGTCGTTCCGTCTGCACCGGTTTCTCTTTCCATTTTCTTCAGCTGACTTTCCTTGTTTTCACCACCTTCTACACCCCCCTACGCCCGGCCCCCGCCTCTGTTCTTACAGCCAGGCCAGACCCTATAAACCTTCTCTCCATCCTCTTAACCTCCATTTCTTCGTCCCCAAAGGTTGAATTCAGACATGGATTTATCTCAGGGAGGAGAAAACCAGAAACAGGACACCGTCAATCGGCAGATACACGCAGCTGCAGCAGAAGAAGAAGAGAACAGGGGAGACGATAATCGCAGAGAAGATAATGGGAATATAAGCGACGAAGAAATTCATCCAGAGGAAGAAGATATAGAAAGATTTCGATCGAATTACGTTTCAAAATCCAATGAGATCGTCCGGCCTCATTCTCACCTTCCGAAGCCGGAACCACCGCCCGGGGTTCTGGACCGGTCCCTGTCCTCTCCGGCCGCGATCGAGACCCCGGTGGCGGCGATCGGGAAATTTTTCCGTGAGAAGAGCAGCAGCGTCTCGGCGGCGATTACGAGGCGGATTTCGTCGCTCACGAGGGACGAATTCGGCGAGGACGACGTCGTCCGGGAGTTCAATTTGGTAGGGTTGAAAGTGATCAAAACCCCGAAGAAGGAGGAGACGCGGGAGCTCAAGGGAAGAATCAGTTTCTTCTCGCGGTCAAATTGCAGGGATTGTGGCGCGGTAAGGTCGTTTCTGCGGGAGGGAAATTTGAATTTCGTTGAAATAAACGTCGATGTGTATACCGGGAGGGAGAAGGAGTTGGTCGAGAGGACCGACGGCACATCCGTGCCGAAGATATTCTTCAACGAGAAGCTGATCGGAGGTCTGGTGGCGCTGAACTCGTTAAGAAACAGCGGGATGCTGGAATCGAAATTGGAGGAGATTTTGGGACGGAAGTGTCCCGACGATGCTCCGGCGCCGCCGGTTTACGGTTTTGATGAGGCGGAGGAAGTGGCGGAGGAGGATGGTATGGCGGCGGTGGCTAGGGTTGCACGGCAGAGAGTTCCGATTCAAGATCGGATCACGAAGATGAAGTTTGTGAAGAATTGCTTCTCTGGGGCAGAGCTCGTGGAGGCTCTCATAAACCATTTGGATTGTGGACGGAGAAAGGTATGCCTGAAATTACTATTTTGCCCTCAAAACTGGAATATTTGTACAGAAATTGTTTTGTGATGTTTTTCTTATTTGTTTAATATCTAATATTGTTATTATTCAAACTCGTTAATTGTTGGACACAGTTTGGCAAGGGGGCGGAATGCCAAACTTAAAACAACAACAATTTTTTTGGGGGCGTGGGGGGCCTGCACCCCTGTCTCCACCCAACACTTGTCAGGAGCCTTTGGTTCTAATATTTACTTACTAACAACGGTTTCACTATTGAGAGTATGTATGAAACCCTAGGGGATGTTTTGCGCAGACCCTCTTATGTTTATAATTGGATTATAATAATTTTTTTTTTAAAAATGAAGAGTTATTTTTTGAAAAAAGTGTTTATAATTGGATTATAATTTTAAGAAGGCTGGGGCTTAATCACCAATTTGGATTTTTTTATTGAAGTACGAATTTTCTAATTAGTTATTTTTGTTTTAATTATGTGTCAAACTTTGATTGTGGAATGTGCACCACACACTAATGATCAAGACCACTACATGACGAAGGATTGCTTTCAAGTGTCATATATCTCTTTTGTAAAGATGACAGTTGGGTGATCAAAATGAATGTTTCTCTCTTGTTTTCTTCTTCCTTTTCCTTTACGTCATTATTATTTTTCTTTGATTCTTTTGGGAATCTTTTAGAAGTGGTAGTTTACTGAATCTCTATGACAAATAGCGAAGTTGAGTGATTCAGTTGACATTAAGGGTTACTGTCTTAAAAACCATAGCTTCATCTTGAAGTAAAGAGGGGATATATAGGTTAGTGATGACATGGGTAACCTTGTAGTAACTTCAGAGTTCAGTGGTATGTTTTCATGAAATACTTATCTCCTAATTGCACAACAAGTGGTTGATTTTGCTCATTAATCTCCTATACAGATAAGGGTTAGGCAAGTCTACATTGACTCAACTTAACTTGTGATTATGGCTGATTGAATTAGTCAGCTTGCCAATAATTTCCTAAGCCGTGTTGCATGCACGCCCCTGTATTAGACTAATTCAATCATGCACGGCCCTGATTTAATTACTCAGCTGCCAATAAATTGACTTTTGTGTTTGCTTTAGTTAAATGTTTCCTATTCACAATTGACAGCTTCTTACATCATAGTTTACTTACATGGATGGCTTTCTATATTTGCAACAACTTCTTTAGGCCATTGAGATTGGGAAGGAGCTTTCAAGAAAGCATTTTATTCATCATGTTAATGGGTAAGATATGTGTTCATACATACATCAAAAGTGATCTTATTTTTAACTGGAAAGCCTGTTGATATGCAGATTAATGTTGTACCATGCAGGGAAAATGATTTCGCGGATGGAAATCACTACTATCGGTTTCTTGAACACGAGCCCTTCATACCAAAGTGCCACAATTTCCGTGGGGTGGTGAATGATAATAAGCCCAAGTCTGCTGCTGCATTGAGTCAGAGGCTCTTCTGCATAATGTCGGCAATACTAGAATCATACGCCTCTGATGATCGAAGGCATCTAGACTACACCGGTATCAGCAACAGCGAAGAGTTCAGGAGGTAATTAGAGTTTAAACATTGAACTAGAGTTCAATTTTGTGAGATAGTTGAAGATGTTATTGGTTAACCAATGGGACTTTTGTCTGTTCATGAATGCAGATATGTGAATTTGGTGGAGGATCTACAGAGAGTAAACCTGACAACTCTTTCGGATAATGAAAAGCTTGCATTCTTCTTAAATTTGCACAATGCAATGGCTATTCATGCTGTTATCAGTATCGGCCCTCCAGGCGGGATGATTGATAGGAGGATGGCCTTCTTTTCTGAATTCATGTATGTAGTTGGTGGCTACCCTTACTCTTTAAGCTCTATAAGGAATGGCATTCTGAGAAGCAACCGAAGACCGCCATTGGTCCTGGTAAAGCCCTTCAGCAGTAGTGACAAGCGCCTGGAGGTAATAAAACCAGATTTCTCTCTGCAGCTTACAATGAAACTTCCTAGTACAAAATGTGTCTAATCTAAGGTGATCCCCTTATGTTCTCTCTCTGCAGTTGGCTTTTGAGAAAGTCAATCAATTGATTCATTTTGGGATTTGGAATGCAACAAGAGGAAGCCCCTCCATCAGATTCTTCACCCCAAAAAGCATTGATTCTGAGCTTAGAAATGCAACACGGGAGTACTTGCAACGAGACGATGGCATGAAGGTAGACCTTGCCAAGAGGACAATCTACCTCCCCAAGATCATCAAATGGTGAGCATTGTTGCATCCTAATTCAGCAGAAAGTTTTTCGGTTCACATTTGTCGCCTTAACAAAAACACACTTCCTATGTATCCTCGCAGGTACAAAGTAGATTTCGGGCATGAACAAGAAATCTTGAAGTGGATCACGAACTTCTTGGACGCAAGCCAGGTTGGCCTTTTGACACACCTCTTGAGTGATGGAGGCTCTGTGAATATAGTCTACCAGAATTATGACTGGTCCCTCAATTCTTGACCTACAAGCAATTTGGGTCTGGATTTTCATAGGGACTAGTTTCTTTCAGAACAGAATAATAGGTCTGAGAATATAGTGAGTGTTATTTGGCAATGATATTCCAACCTTGTCACCAGCAACTGAATAAATTTCAATACCATATTGGGTAGAAATTAAAAGAGTAAAAAAAAAAATCTTGGTGAGACCATGCCCCGCACCTTGCCATAGACTACACATCAAGATATGGAGAATGTTCCAATAGAGGAAAATGCTACGGTGAAAGAGATGCTGGAGGAAAAGGTACAAGGAAAAGGGAAATGCAAAGGGTTTTGCAAATGATTTGTAAAACAATTTTAATATCTTTATAACATTGAGATTTAAAGATAATATTTAATCTATCTGAAAACATCATTCAGAAAAATAACTTTGGCTTAATTCTAATAGTTATATAGAATTGAGTAGAGATTTCAAAATTCTGATAATTACCAGAATTTAGAAAAACTATGAAATTCTTGATAATTATGCAGAATTTAGACGAAATTTCATTTTTTATGCATCTGCAATGCTACTTTTTTTATTTATTTTTTTATATATGTTATGGTTATCTAATGGTGATTGATAACGGTAGCAAAATGGTACTATCCGCTACCACCGTTGAATAATAGTGATAGTAGCGGAGCTACCACTTTCACCTTTATTTTACCTTTATTTTAAAAAAAAAATCATGTTAAAACTAAAGGTCGGCGGATGACATCCAATATATTTTTCAAAGGATCACAAAAACCCGTAAGCCATAAATAGATACCACACAGAAAAATTCATTTTTCACATATCACAATCAATTCTTTCAATCCAAGATTTTTCTAAAGGATCACAGAAAAACGTAAAACCAAAATTCTATTGTCTTTTTATGCTCAATTTTCAATGGCCACTTTATCCCACGCATCATTGGCAAGTAGGGTCGGTGCAAGTTGGCCCAGCGGTGAGTGAGCCTGACACACGGGGTTTGCCTAGTGAGGTCGGGAGTTCAAGTCTTATTGGTTACCAACTCTGCACTGACATCCTGGGATTAGTCGGATGACCCACTGGGCCCGAAGGATACCTGGATAGGTAGTTGTGTACTCGGGTAGGGTGCGTCCGGAAACGGCCACGACGGATCTGGGGAACGCAGTAAGGCTCGGGGTGCAGGACACAAATTGCCTGCATTCGGGGTCAGCGACACAATTATCTATCAAAAAAAAAAATCATTGGCAAGTAGGGGTGATTAATCGGGAATACCGACCGGTATTCTTATGCCGATTTGGACCGAGAACAAAAAATTGTTCTCGATCCTGATCCTGAATTACCAAACTTTTTGGTAATTTGGTATTATTGAATAATCGATTAACATTTTTATTTTTTTATTTTAATTTAAAAATTATTATATAAAAAATAAATAAATAAATAATACAAAATTACATCTCTTTAGTTAAAATAATGCTAAAATAATGTCATTTGGTATATAAATATGTATTATGTAAGTCATTATTTCATTTTGAATACTATCCCGAATCACTGAATTCCAAAACTTATTCGTGTTAGTAATGATGATCCAGAACAAGAAATACAGCAATCCCAAATAATCAGGTATCCATCATCAAGTCATATAAGTTTGGCTCCACCATATTCGACTGCATCATACAAGTCATACCAAATCCCATGATTTCAGGGATATAGCATACACAAGTCATAATTAAGATTAGATCTCACATACGGATTGATATACCATTTGTAAATAGAATTGTACCTATAAAATGTACATACAACACTATAGGTGATATTAATTTTGTAGAGCTCCCCATTTCTGTAAACATTTCATACTCTTCTTCTTTCAACATCTCTGCAAGAGTTTTCACATTTCATACTCTTCTTCTTTCAACATTTCTACAAACATTTTCATGGCATCAGAGCAATTAGCACACGCATGTTGATCGATTATCAGTTCTTCGTGGTGGATCTTTGACTATTTCTCTGTTGGTGACTATTTGTCTGATCGGCCAAGAGTTCATATTTCCAGACCTCTTGCTGCTAACGATAAGACACCATATTGCTACTGGATTCCCTTTCGTTGGTAATTCTGTTTTGATAAGCTAAGTTATCAGATCTCTTATTGTTCATATTCAGACGGTTTAGTGAGCATGTCCTGTCTTTCATCATTTTTGTACTCTGGTGGTAGTGTGCAAATTGGTTTCAGCAACACAATACCAAACAGAACGTCTACCTCATCTTTCTCAGAAGCACAATATCACACAAACTTATGGCATCCTCACAGTTTACGGCCCCAAGTCTACCCCTGTCATAAGTACGAAATGTAATGGCTTAAATTACCTGGTGTGGTCTTCTCAAATGTGTCCTATTCTGCGGAGCAACGACCTGATGGCAATCGTAGATGGATCGGAGAAGGCACCTCCTGAGTTTCTCACTGTTGATGTTCCTGCAGATGGAGAAGCTGCACCGTGCAAACCAAATCCAGATTTTATTACATGGTACAAACGCGATCAATACTGTTTGAGTTGGACAAACTCAACACTTACAGAAAAAATCCTGCTTCAAGTATTTCATCTCCAGAAATCAGCAGCCGTGTGGAAATTTTTGTCTACAAAATTTGGGGGAAAGTCAAAAACTGAACTCTTTGATCTCAGGAGACGTCTCCAAACACTAACATATTGGACTAAATCTTGTTATGATTACCTTGATTCAGCCAAGCAACTTGCTGTAAAACTTCGTGCTACAGGAGCTGAAATTTCTGATGATGATCTCATCAGTTATGTCGCTGGAGGATTAAACCCACAATTTGATATGTTTGTGGCCAATATCAACCTACTTCGAGATGAAAAACCGATGGAATTTGAGAGGTTTGAAAAGGCTCTTCTGTCTTACTCCGTCAAATTGCTGAACGACGCTCCTGAACCCGCCACCTTCTTCGGTCGGAATTCTTCCCTTGTGCGTACTGGACAACAGCCTTCATTTGTACAACAACTGAATCGTGAAACTAGTTTCACTGCTGGTGGGCTTCGATTTGGTGGCCCAAATCTTCATCGCGGACATGGCAACCATTTTTGGGCATGGCAGAAGTATGAACGGACGAGGCTATAGTGCCGGAAATCATGGGCCTGGAAATAATTGGGCTGATTCTTCTCGTTTGGGCCGAGGTCGAGGTCGAGGTCGAGGTCGCGGGCCCACTGGATCATCACTGATAAACATGCCGAATGTTCCTAATATCCGAGACCCAACTCATGAGTCCAGTTCCTCTGATGAACCAGTGCGGTGCCAAATTTTTGATAGACCGTTTCATACGGCTTTAGACTGTTATCAAAGAATGAATTTTGCATATCAGGGACGACATCCCCCCTCTCAACTAGCTGCTATGGCTGCTCAGACAAATCTTGATATTGATGATTCTATTTGGGTTGTTGATAGTGGTGCTAATCATCACATAACTAATG
>JAOWBN010216401.1:0-13538 GCA_028565015.1 Pinguicula moranensis
ATAGAAGAATTATATGGAATCTTTCCTTCTATGCACATTGTCATATTAAACTTCTTAAGTGTAGAAGTAATATAACTCTCCAGTAACAATGAAATCTTTCGTGTAGCTCTATCACAAACGATTTTAAGCTCAAGGATAAAAAAAAGATTCTCCCAAGTCTTTCATTTCAAATACAGAGAATAACCACTTTTTTGTTTCAAGTAAAAGATTATTGTTGTTTCCATCCAAAAGAATATCATCAACATATAATGTTAAGAATATAATATCTCTCCTACTTTCTTAATAGAAATGCAAGACTTTGCTGAATTCTGAATAAAACCAGAAGTGACTTTTCATGAAACTTTATATTCCATTGTCTAGAGGCTTGCTTCATACCATAGATAGATCGATTTAGTTTACATGCCTTGCTTTCATTTCCTTGAACCAGAAAACCTTCTGGTTGCTCCATATAAATGTCATCTTCGAGTTCACCATTCAATAAAGTTGTCTTCAGATCCATTTGATATAACTCAAAATCAAAGTATGCAACTAAAGCAAGTATGGCTCTTATTGATTGAATGCGTGCAATAGGAGAAAATGTTTCAGTATAATCAATTCTATGTGTTTGATTGTATCCCTTTGCAACTAAACGAGTTATATACTTCTCAACAATAGCTTTAGAATTTTTCTTCCTCTTAAATACCCATTTTGCAGCCAATCACTTGAGCATTTATAGGAAGATTAACTAAAGTTCACACGTTGTTTTTATGAAGAGATTGAAGATCTTCATGTATAGCTTCTAACCATAACTCTTTATCCACATCTATCACAGCCTCTGAAAAGGTATTTAGATCATGCATATATTCACTTAATCTGACGATTTCACGAATGTCACCATTATAAATATGATATTCTTAACCAATAGGACAGTTAGTAATTCGTGAGCTCTTTCTAGTAGCTTCAAGATATTCTTTTCTTTTTCTAGAAATGGCATGTGACTCAGTAGGCTGCTCCAAAGAGGATGACATATCCTCAATAGTTTGATTCTCATCAATTTCTTCAAACAAATTCTTTTCTGCTTCCAAATATTCAGAGTCAAATTTATCTTCTAAAAACTTGACATTTCGACTTTCAACTACTACCTTAGCAACTTAGCTTATAACCCTTAGACCAATCAGGATATCCAATGAGAAAAGTTTTGGAACTTAGCTTATCTCTTGAAGGATCAAGGATAAATACATGAGTTACGCAACCCCAAACTCGAAGATGATTTAAACTAGCGTTTCTTCCAAACCAAACTCCATAAGAAGTAGTCTCAACAGATTTTGTTGGAACTTTATTCAAAATATAAGTAACAGTCAATAATGCATCACCCCAGAAACTAGTAGGAAGGTTAGCATGAGCCAACATGGATCTTACCATTTCTAGCAATGTACGATTCTTTCTCTCTGCTACACCATTTTGCTTAGGAGTATAAGACATAGTTTTCATATGAATAATAACATGCTCTTCACAAAACTTATCAAACAAGGTAGAACAATATTCACCACCACGATCTGTATGAAATGCTTTGATCTTTCCACCCATTTTATTTTCTACTTCAAGTTTGAATTTCTTGAAGAATTCAAGTTCATCAGACTTCTTATGCATAAGATAGACATATCCATATCTTGAAAATCATCAATAAATATGATGAAATATTCGCATCCATTTCTAGTATTTGTGCTGAATGATCCACTTATATCAGAGTGAATCACTTCCAGCTTACCAAAACTTCTAAGGCCTTTAGAAAATGAAAATTTGTGCATCTTTCCAGAAATGCAACTTTCACATGGAGCATTCTCCTCAAATTTAAAATTGCTCAATAAACCATCACGTTGCTGAATGCGCGAATTACTGATATAAGATAATCGAAGGTGCCATAAGTAAGATGAATTATAGGCAGAAGATCTATCAACCAAATTGAAACTTCATCACCATTAAGTTTCAATGCATACATATCCATCATATCTAATCCGTGTGAGACAAGGGACACTTTGTTTACTCAACATTCCTCCCCGCGAATAAAGGGCCACCAGTGCCCCCTCAAAGCAGGGATCCACCCCTAGAACCGTCCATTTATGGACCTTAAATGAGGATTCCCCCCCTAAACGAGAGACCATCTTATTCACATGAGCCTTGACATCCTCATTATCTCAACACTTAGTCTTGATGAAAGTTTTTCAAAGACTATCTACGTGAGCTTGAGAAGTTTGACCATACTTCCTTTCAATACTGTCTAGAAGATCCTTAGCATTGTATAGGTTCTCTGAAGCGGTGCACTTAAACCTAAAAGGACATTGCATCTTGCCATCCTGTTTGCATTGACTCAATTATCATAGGTCTTTAACAATGCAACATCAAACGGAGTAGCAGTCTCTACAAGTTTAACCGGAGGAATATCAGTAAATAATATTTCCTTATAACCTATATAGTCTAGAAGAAGATCCACTCTTTCCTTTTCATCAAGATAATTTGCGCCATCAAAAGGAAAAGATCTCAACAGATTAACATAAACTAAAGCAGTACTAGCAGAGGGCAATGTAACATCTGACCAAGAAAAATAATTCGCGAATTCTATTACATCAACATAAAATTTATTGTCCGGATTACCCGACGGAAATTTATGGAATAATATATAACACATAACACATAATTTATATTTGGATTGCCGGACGGGGATTTACGATATATATAATAAATATCATAACACATAAGTTTATTGAACCAGACTACCCGACGGGGATTTACGAAATAATAAACAAAGCACACATAAAATAATATATTAATTTATTACTCCGGATTACCTGACGGGGATTTACTGAAAAACAAATAAAAATAATAATATACATAATAAAGAACACATAATCAACCAAAGTGATAATAACTCTGACACCCGACGGGGATTAAGAATTATATCACTATTGAATTATTTCATATAATCATCATTCTCTCACTAACTATAAGAAAATAATTCAATATATCCAAATAAATTGACTCTATATAGTCTCACAATATTTAAATGATTAAAGTGTGAAATAATTAATAGAACAAATAAAAGGAGAGAACAATTAAATAAATAAAGGGTTGACAATCAACAAATTAACAAATCCTACTCTATAAAATTCAAATTCAAATTCAAATTCAAATTCAAACACATTCAATTTCACACGATAAGACAAGTTAAGACAAAGGATTTTAATATCAATCCTTTTTTCTCGTTAAACCCAGAAAACTTATGGCTGTGTTGACATGCAGAACATGAGAATCCAAAAATACAAAAAACAATTCCTAATAAAATTTATTCTTTCTTCACGTCACAGCCTCATCTCCACAAACAAAGCAATGTCAAATCGATGGGTGATGGCATGACATGAAAAGCAATTAACAGTACATCCTTTCTATCATAATTTATATGGAAATTTTCTTTACCCAAAACATCATCAATTAACGAAATCACAAAATTTTTCAATCTCTGATAATAATCATTTCTCTGGTTCAAATCTCACAATAACCCATCAAAATCAAAAGAAAGACGAGAATCGACAGACAAAAAATTTGAAGCGAGTAATATGCCGGAAGAAAATTTGATCAAAATTTAGAATTTTGATTTATGTGATTGTGCTGTTGAAGAGGATTCACAAATACACAAATAATACAACAAATAAAGTAACCAAGAATTACCTCCTATGGTTGTCATGAAAAAATCTTCAACAGCTTCAAAGCCAAAGGATCTCACAATCGTACGAACTTTCTCTCCCGAAGGTAACTAGCCAGGCTAAAGGATTTCTTAGATTCGATAACCTGATCTTAGAGGTATATATTTAACCTAATCCACTAGTGGGCAGGCCCTCTGCTACTTAACTTTCTGGCCATAAGTAAGTGACATTAGATTTGGCCCAATTTAATTCAATTTCATGAGTCCACATCCTTGATCAGTCCAATTAAGTGAAAGCTCTTTAAAACTTAATAATTTAAAATAAAACAGACTTTAAAATAAATCTTATAAAAATAACTTTAAACAAAAATAAATTCCAACAACATCCAATCCAGAGTACATGATCTCTTTAGCACCTTCACCTTTTTGTTGGCTAGTGGATACACAAGTTATTCCTTCCTGTCACCCCATGCTATTACAGTTTAAAATGGTTTCGTATGCATAATTTGTTTCAGGTGTTCTGTTAGGAGCACGAGCACAAACCAAGTTTGAAGTTGGCAAATGCTTTAGAATCTTTTTAAACTCTTCCTCTTCCAACAACAAACCGAAGATTCCTAATTCATATGACATGAATTCATGTTCTAGATTATTCTAAATATTTATGTATTTTTATTTAAAAATAGGCAAACGTACGTATGCAAACAGGTTAGACACAAGAATGGATCTAGGAATTTTTTGTATGAGGGAATAAATTTTTTGGCGTTGCATCAAAAAGCATTTAGGGACGAAAATATTTTTTTTGAAGTGGACGATGTGTGTTTTTTGGGTGGGTAAGTGGGGGTTACACGATAATTTGCATATTCAACAGTCATGAATTTTACTATCTCAAACAATAATAATAATAATAATAAAATTATTTAATATATTACAAAATTAATTTTAAATAAAAATTATTTATAATATATAATTCCATATTATTTTTTAAATTTTATTTTAAACAAAATAAGGTCCAAGATGGCCAAGCATGGCCCCCTTTTCCCTCCGACCTTGGTTAGGCACGACACACACGGGAAAAAAAATGCAAACGTGTTGGATTATATGACCTAGAGCATTGTGGTCTTGTTAGTTTCATGTATACTGAATGATGAAAATCATTTTGTTCATTGAGGTTTGGATACTATATTATGAATTATTTGGGTCGATAACTCAAATTGTAAAACTCCATAATTTTATCAAACTCTAAATTAGTCCATAGTCTTAAAAATCATTAGTAAGGGAACAACTAGATGACTATATTGACTAGCATGTGGATTAATGCATGATCATGTTTCACAGACCATTGATAAGAGATATATGTTTAATCACATAAAATAGGAGTGTACGAGGTACATGAATATTGGACTCGACCTATTTGACTTGCTGGATGGATTGTATTTGTGTCATAGACAAAGTCTTATAGTATTAATTCAATTATCTGAGATATTCATAATTCTGGGTGATGAGTGTGTATTACGTGGGGTTATCAAATGCTTGTTTTGACCGAGGGGTTATAAAGGTAAGTTCTCGAATATTCACGATTTATGCTAGAAGGTATGGAATATCAAGATAATATTTTTGTCCATCTCATATTTGAAATGAGATTATTAATATCCCTGTGCCCCTTGATGCAATAATAATTGTTACGCATGCAATTTGTGATTATGAGATAGTCACATTTTAACAATTATTAACTGATATATCAAAAAAGTGATTAATGGTCAAGGATGACACATTCTTACGCTTGACATTAATCATTGGATATTAAGTGACGAAAGAATTAATACTAAATGGTATTTTTAGGATCACGATGTATCTACATTAAATCGGATCATAATGCATTGCTAGATGCCGCTTATGATGGTACCAATTCAAATATGGATCCTACTAGGTCGCTCTATCTGGTGAATTGAAGAATTAAATAATTAATTGTGTGAGACATAATTGGTGAATTTCACGGACGAGAATTAATTGGTTTTCGGTGGGACCCGAATTCAATTCAATTGCAATTTAATTATAATTGGATTTAATGAAATTAAATTCAATTGTTAATTTGCAATTGGGCTCGAATTAATTGGAGCCCAAAACATATAAAAGCTTAATTGGGCTCGGAGCCCAAAAAGAGAAAAAGGAGATTAAATCTCGAGTTGGGTCGATAGGCCCAAAAGAAAGAGATTCTTATCTCAGTCGGACGAGATTAGAAGAGATAGACTTCACGTCTTTCTTCCTTATCGAGTGAAACTCGACCAAAACGGAAATTTGGTCACTGTGAATTCATTTCCAGCAACGAGGTCACCGGAAACTTGCCTCGTCGTGGTATAACAACCCCTTAACTAGCCAAGGAGTACTCCGGGTAGCGAGTCTCCTCCGTTGGAGTTTTATGTGGTTCATGGTTTTGCATGGGTTCGTCGGTGTTGATCGGAATCCGCCTGAATCAGGTAAGTAAGGCTTTCCTCAAGCTACTAGAACACGAATTTACATGGTTTTGGCTTCAATTTCAAAGTTGGTCCGAAATTGAAAATTTTTGGAATGTTAGAAATCGAGCCCTTAGATCCAACAAAGCGTGCCTAAGTTGTACGCTTCAAAGCGTGTGTATGGCGGACCATTTTTTTCCAAAAACGTCCATTTTACAAAACATGTGCGTGCTACGGTAGAAAGCGCAGCTCGCAAACCGTGGTGTGCGGTGCGGACGACCGCAACGTAAAATTCAATAGGATAAATCGTCATTTATATTATATTATTTTAATTTAAAAATAAGCAAACATGTGTGCCTCGTTGGAACGTGGGCTAGTCCGACACAGTACGTCTTTTATGCGTGTCGTTCCGCACATGCACATTTTCTAAACGGGCGGTTTATGGAACACGCACATTTACAAAATGTATATGTATCGGGATGAAAAGTTCAACTCGCAAACTGTGGTATAATGTGGGTTGTCTCTATTTTCAATTTTACCCTTTTATTAGTCTATATAAACCCATGTACTCTTACAATATCAATACAAACCTTTTACATAAATTCTATTTGGTATCAAAACCAAACCCTAGCCCCTCAAAACTGTTGCACCAAAGAAACACTAAAATTACCCCCTCCCACTAACCCTAAAAAGAATACCGCCGCCACCTGCCCCACCTTCTTTTTTCTCAGCAGCCACCCCGGATTGTCTTCAACCACCATTTTTACCGTCCTCTGTGCAACCAATCTGGTTGCAGATATAAGCATGATGAGCAAATTTTGTTCCCGCGTTAATTATGTTCATGTGATATTATGGGGAATCCTCCAAAAGATATCCAACCAGCGAAGTTCGTTGACTCCCACACAAATTTGTCTCTCACACACACGATAGCGCATCATGTGACAAGTGTCCTATTGAATGGGAAGAATTTTCATGCGTAGTCTAACAGTCTTGAGTTGTTTCTGGGCAGGCAAACGGAAGCTTAGTTGGCTTATTGAAGATGTGAAACCCCCGAAAAAATCTAATGTGATGGCTTATGTGGAATGATGTGTGGGTGACTGTGTAATCTTAGGGTGGATGTTTAACTCCATGGATACATCGATCTATGACATGTTTATGTACCAAAATATTGTGTTGAGTCTGTGGGCTGGCCTCAAAAAGATATGTGTGCATGCGTGCAATAACTCTCGGGTCTTTGAACTTCACTAAGATATCAGTCGTGCTTCCCAGGTTACTCTGGGAATATCTATTGCTGATTACTTTGGCTATTTGCATAGACGCTGGAAGGAACTATCTCAGTATAAGCCTCTGAGTGACTTTAAGTGCAACCATGATGGTGAGGTTAAAGCCAAAAGCATTGATCGTCGTAGGGCATATTAATTTCTGATGGGTCTAAAGCTCAAATTTGAGTATCTCTGCACTCAGATCTTGAATACCGCGCCTCTGCCCTCCTTATTTGATGTCATTGCCATAGTTGATTTCTGGGCCCTCTCACTTGCAAGTTACTGATCAGATGGCCTTTACTGTACCTTCTGGCCAACATTCTACTCGTCCTTATTGCTAGCATTGTCGCAAAGGATCATACTATTGATCGATGTTTGTCTCTCCATTCGAAGTTAAAGAAGCAATTTGACCGGACCCGTGCAACTAGTCAAGGTGCAGGACATGGTAGGGATAATCCTCGTTGGGAGTAATTGCTAAAAATGTTGCTGAAAGTATGCCTATTGCTTCAAACTTGAGTCAACTTCAATCCGAGATGACCCAACTTCAATCACGTTTTGAGTTAATAACTTTCTCTTCGGCTTCAGGTTCCACAGTTGTTGTTGTTACTGTAGGTACTCCTACTACCCTTCATGGTAAGTTTGCTCATCATGCTTGGATTCTAAATTTAGGGACAAACAATCATATGACCGGTGAACTGTCCACTTTTACTTCATCATTGACCATCATAAATGAGTATGTTTGTATTATTGATGGGTCTTCCATCCCATCAAAAGTCAGATTGATGCTCAATTGTCTCCCCACATCACTCTTTCATCGCTTTATTATGTCCTTAATTTTGCCTTTAGCATTATGTCTATTATTTGCAGGACCTTAGTATGAAGAAAATGTTTGGCAGAGGCATGAGCGTGAGAACCTCTACTACTTTGGTGATCTTCCATCATCCCGGATATCTCCCTCTCTGTAATGTAGTGCTTCTTCATTTTCTTCTATTTAGTCGGTATCTAATAATTATGTTTTCTCTACAAAGACATTAAATTGGTGGCACGCACGTCTTGGCCATGCAAACTTTCAGTATTTGTGTTGGTAATTTCCAGTTTTGAATAAAGCGTACAAGAATTCTGATTTTTTTTGTGTAATTTGTAAATTGTTTAAACATACCCACACATCTTATATTCATCGTATGCACCGAGCACCTAAGGCTTTTGATCTCATTCATTCCGATATTTAGGGACCTTAAAATGTCAACTTTTCTAACAACACCGTTATCATATCACATTCATTGATTATCATACGCATTGCACTTGGGTATACCTCATGAAAAAAAAAATCTGAAGTTTTCTCCCATTTTTGCACCTTCTTAAAAATAGCTAAAACTTAATTTCATACTGTGGTGAGTCACATTCAATCTGACAAAGGTAGAGAATATATTTAAGATGAATTTAGGCCAGAACTTAATCAATGTGGCATCTTGCAATAACTCACTTTTTCCTATACTCTCGAACATAATGGTGTGATGGAATGCAAGAATCGTCAAACTATGTTTGGTGTTTAGTGTCTTCTTCGAGGTATAGGGGATGTCTAAGATTTTCTGGCACATGGTTGTTCTCACTGCTACTTATCTTATTAATCGGACTTCTAGTTGTGTTCTAAATGGTAAGGCCCCATTTATGTCCTTAACCCAGATAGCTTATTGTTCCCACTTGTTCCTCGAATTTTTGGGTACACCTAATTTGTCCAAACAGTAGTCCTACTCGTACAAACTTGATAAGCCTGTTAGCTATGTTTTATGATATTCATCCATGTCAAAAGGATATTGGTGTTCTGATCCTATCGCTCGGCATTTTTGTCACTATTTGGATGTTACATTCTCGGAGTCTGTCCCATTTTCCATAGGTTCAGCTCCCTCTTTGGATGTCCCTATTCGGCCTACTGTGGAAGACATTCCCATTTCTCCTCATTCTATCCTGATACATGACCATCCATCTGTTCCTGTTCACATCTCTGCTCCTCCAGATCCAGTTCCCATTCAAACATATTCTCGCACGACCACGCTCCATTGCACCCTCGCCAGAGTTTTCATCAAAATCAGATACTGTATTACCTACCATATCAGATAATATTGTTGTCCTTATATATCCTACCAGTGATTGATGCCCCCCTGATCGCTTGATTTTTACATGTTGTACTAACCATTCTATTTTCAAGTATATCTCTTACCATGGTCTGTCCAAATCTCATCATTTTTTCATAAGTATAGTTGACTCGGTCTCTATCCACTAGTCCATCCATGAAGAACTCCAAAATTTTCAATGGGTAACTGTCATGAAAGCAAAAATAGATGCTTTTCAGCACAGTTAGAGATGGGAATGACCCTTCCCCTTGGGGAACGTATTGTTGGCTGCAAATGAGTATTCAATGTGAGGTATTGGTCGATGGAACTATTAACAGACATAAAGCCTGACTTGTAGCTAAGGAGTTCACTCAAGTTCCCGGTAAGGATTTTGGGGCAACTTTTGCACCTGTGACTAAGCTCATTGTCGTACTTGTTGCTTTTTATTAATGGTCATTGTATCAATTCAATGTCAAGAATGCATTTATGAATAAGGACTTTGACTATCTATATGGATTCACCACTTGGGTTTTGAGTTGAGGAAGAGTATTTAGGGAAAGTATATCGTCTTCAAAAGTTTCTCTATGGGTTGAAATAATCTCCTTATGTGAGGTTTGGTCACTTTAGTGATACTCACTTTGAGCTACACTCGATGTCATTTTGATCATACCTACTTTACTCTCCGTAATTCTTGAGGTCAGTATGTCATTATTTAAGTTTACGTGGATGATATTTTTATTATTGGAGATGATGCACAAGGTATTGGTGAAGTAAAACGTTATCATGGAATGACTTTTTGTTGGCGTTGATGCAGTTGCTGGTCCAACAACCATTTTTGATTGCAACAAAGTCCTCAGCTGCTGCTCCAAAGGCCATTTCTGACTACACCAAAGGCTCTTCTTACTACAACCAGCAAACCCTACAGCAGCACCAAGAGGCCACCCTTACACCCTAAACCCTAAACAAGGTAGATTAGCTCGTTTCAACAAAAGTAGATTAACTCATTTTGAAGCCTATATATTGTAAGTCAACATTCATGAAAAATCATTCAACAGAAAATAGCAAGAATCTTTTATAAATGAAAATCTTAGCTTTCTAAATCCTCAAACCTCCGTGGATTTTTCATGGAGCTTGTCCTTTTCGATGTCAAGGATAGGCCTCTCTCAAGTACTTTTTTGGCATTAAGGTGGCTAGGTCTCGCCGATGCATTTTCTTATTCCAACAACAATACACGCTTGATCTCCTTAAGGACACTGGAATGCTTAGGTGTAGGCATGTCTCCTCTCTTATGGATCCAAATAAGAAGTTGTTTGCAAATATGGGATAGTTATTGCCATATCCGTCTGTGTCAACAACTTGTAGGTCGTCTTATCTATCTGACAAACACAAGACCAAATATCACTTTTGCAGTAGTATTATCTGTCAGTTCATGCACTCACCAAGGACAACACATCTGTATGCAACCTATCATATTCTCCGGTATCTGAAAACTCATGAGCTCAGTTCAGATTGTCCTACTTTACAGATGTTGATTATGCAGGATCAGAATGTGATTGTCATTCTACTTTAGGGTTGTGCACCTTTCATGGGAGTCACCTTATCTCATGGAAAAACAAGAAACAAGCAGTTATTTCCTAATCATCCGCTGAAGCTGAGTACCAAGCTATGGCACAAGGGACTTGTGAAATACTGTGACTTCGTTCTCTTTTTCATGAGTAGGGGTTCCCAATCACATACTCTTCCACATTATATTGTGATAACAAGTTTGCTATTATGTTATCATTGGACTCTGTCCTTCAAGATAGAATGAATCACATTGGAGTTGATATTCACTTCAATAAGTCCCATCAAAAGTTATCCTCCCAAAGTTTTTCACGTGACGAAATCAAACGATTGATATGTTCACCAAATCCATTGGCATATGACTCTTGCACCTATCCATTTGCAAGCTTGGGCTCATTGATATCTTTGCCCCAACTTGAAGGGAGTGTTGGAATATGGGCTTGAACCCATGTTCAAGATTATTCTAAGTTTTTATCCATTTTCAATTTTACCCTTATATTAGTCTATATAAACCCATATACTCTTACAATATCAAACAATATATTTTAACTAAATTCTATTATTCCAAAAAGCTTCTTTAATTGTTACAAGACAACGGACGAGAGGGCTTCTCATGCTCAACCCACCAATGTAGAAAGGCATTGAACAGCGAAGCACTATATTGAGATAATATGACTGCTGCATGCAACTCCAACCTGGCTGATCTTAACCTGCTTGTTGCATCAGTTTCATTACATACAGGCCAGCATTACGACAAGAACATATTGTTGAAATTAATCTGCCGGAACTCAAAAATAACTCTGCATACTTAGGTGGATTGTTTTTTTGGGAAAGCCAAATTTTTATATATACAGAACGTATGTACAGATGAAAGCTAAAAATCTGTAAACTCCTGTCTAAATACAATTTTACTGTGACCAACACTCATGTGATATAGGCGAACTCCTTAGAATATTATTGTATCCTCAAGGCTAGCCTCATGAGTTGGCTTGTTTGGCCACTGCATTGTATCCTCAAGGCTAGCCACAATTTTACTTAGGTGGATTGTTAGTAATAACAAGAAAAATAATTGAAAGAAGCAATAAAGATAGAGAACACCGATTTAAGGCCTATGGTTTGTCAGATTTGAATCTGCTTACTCCACGTTGAGATCCAAAATCTGGACAACTTGTAGCTTCTGTTAATTTCAGTAATGGTGTAGAAACACCGAAGTAAATTTACAATGGTCACTTGACTGAAACAGTAAGAAAGACAACAATTTGTCGCTTTGTAAATGAGATAACAACAAGGAAATCCCTAAGGATTCAAAGAGTGAAACGCACGAACTCAAGAGTTTTGAATCTCAAAGAGTCGAGAGGAAGAAAGTCATTTGAGAGAGAGAGAGAGAGAGACGTTCACGAAAGATCAGAAATGGTCAAATGAATTGTTGCGTTAAAAATTCAAGTGTTTTTATCCTATATATATATATTTTAGTGAGAGCAATTTCTGTTAGTTGATTTAAAATGATCTAATGGCTATGAAATAAAGCTAAATTTGAGCCGTTTGATTTGTGTTAGTCAATCTAATGGCCAGGATTTTGTAAGTCAGGATCTTTGGTTTCGATCGTTGGATTTTAAGTGTTCCTGTGGTTCAGATTTGTTGTTGGTAGTTGACTCGGATAATCAACATGCATCGTCCGATCTTCTTAATCCACTATCGTTGAGATTTCTTACTGAAGTTCGAACGGTCTTCAATTTTGCACCGTGGGATTATACTTTCCATCAACGATTTTCATTCAATCTCGCAACTCGAAGTCTGATGGCGTACTGATCGATGAGCACACTTCACGTGGAGCCATTGATCTTTGCACGTGATCGACGGCTCAGATCTTCCTTCCTGAACAGCAACAATTGACTTCTTTTGGACCGTTGGATGATACTTGAACGGTTGAGATGCACGGATTTGAATTTAGACTAATAAATATATTACAAAAATACAGCCCGTCGGATCATTTATAGAATAAGCGGTCCAAATTGTTACATTTTAACAATTTTTAAGAAAAAGAAGAATAAATGTCGTACGTCGGATTTATAAGAGAATATAGACGGTTCAGATTTGTTAGCGCTTTAGTAAGAACAGTTTTGTAACTTCACCTAGTTTTAACACATACCTACATTCCAACCACGTCAATTTTGTTCTCTCTATTGTTTATTATACTTGCTTTTCATGTGTAACTTATCTTTACCCAATGGCGGATCTAGAAAAAAAAATTAGGGTGGGCTAAATTTTTTATTGAGATGCACAAAAATAACTTATTTGGGTAAAAAAATTTAGGGGGCTATGTGTTTTTTTAGACGGGTGAGTAGTGATAATAAAATAATTTATCTACTCAACAATTATGAAAAATAATAATTTTACCAGTTAAATAATAAAAAAATAAAAATTTGACTATTTTATATACTGCAAACTTAATTTTTAATCAAATTAATTACAAAAA